>VXAX01005631.1:195626-266268 GCA_013399835.1 Leptocoma aspasia
CCCCGCAAGGGCAGCGGGGCTCGGTGCCCTCCGGATGGAGAAATGGCGGCAGCAGGAACCTGGAGCGGCGGCTGGAACGGCAGAGGCCGGCAGGCCCCCAGGGGTAGCGAATCGAAGTTTAGCGCTAAGCCCCAAGGGGTGGCAGAGGCAGAAGGAGCAGGGGGGTCCCGGTGGGTGCTGAGGTTCAGATGAAGTGTAGCAAAACATCTGAAGCAGTGGCAGAAAATGGCCGGGGTGTGCAGTGGCAGCTGGGCTCCTGAAAGCAGCTGGGAGACGCTCCCTTGGAGTGAGGAGGAGTTTTCCCCTGAGGCACCCAAGTAGATGGTGAGGGTCCTTCCCAGTGAGATCGGGTGTTAATAAGGACCCAGTGCCGCGGCCGCTCTGATGAGCAGATGCTCACCCACAGTAAGGAGAACCAGTGAAGGACAGAACTCCGCGGTGGCAGCGAATTCTCCCTGCAGCAGCAGCAGCATCGTCTCCCCTCCAATCCCAACAGCGAGCGAGATGCTGAGCTCAACCCCTCATCCCCCAGCCAAAATCTAGTGGCATTTCTGCACTTCCAGAGAGAAAGCCCCTGAGCTAACAGACTGCAACCAGCTGCACCCTTCCCCCTCCTCCATGGCTACATCTTTTGTCTCAAGTATCATCGTTATTATCTCTTAGGCAACAAATGGGAGAAAATTCCCTGAAAGGTAAACAGAAAAATCCTAACCTGACACATCATCTTTTTTCTACATTAATAGGGGAAAGGGTGTTGAACAAAGACTATGCCTTGCATAGTGCATGCTCCAAGGCCCTTCATTTTTTAATACCTTTTTTTTTGCTTTGAGCAAAACTCTTTCACCAACTCCAGAGTTTTGTGGTTTACGTTGTTGTGAGAAGGGATCAGGGAAAGTAGCCTTCTTCTCATGCTGTACAAGAGACTGTATTATAGTAAGGAAACCATTAGTGTTTTTAAAGTTATAGCCTGTCTTTTCCTTTCCTCTTCCCTTCTGTGGGCTGTCCTAGCTGCTCAGCTTTTTGACAGAAGGCAGCACTGTGTCTGCATCTTCCTGCTCCCTGCTTCATGGGGAAACATGGGAAATGTTCATTTTGCAGTCATAGTGCCAGATCATCATTCCTGTGTGCATGAGCACTTCTTGCTCATTTGTGCTGAAATTCACTATTTTAGAAAATTACTACACAGTTACACTTATTACCTGTTGCAAAGGGATGGATGGCCTTTTTACTTGTGGGTTTTGCTAACTTCAGTGAAAATTATAGATGCCCTGGCAGCACTGTTTTACAGTGAGTGATCATATAGCTTTTTTTTTTTTCTTTTTCTGGTAATTTTCTTCTAGTCTGACACGGGGCTTTGTGCAGCAGGAAACAAATAGTGCTATGTGAGCAGTTAGAAAGCAGGCCAGCAGCTGTGACTCACTGTGCCAACTGACACTAAGAGCAGATCACCAGTGTGCTCTGTGGCTCCCAGGAGGTAGGAGAAGCCCTAAACACTGTATAGGGTTTTCTGCTGAAACCCTCCCTCCCCAGTGCACTTCTAGAAACACATATTTTGGGAACCATCTTGATTTACTAGGTTGACTAAATATGCCAGAACCAATGAAATTCTCTCTCCTGGGATGGGCAAGACACACAATGAGAGGGGTGCTTGTAAGGTCACTGTTGGCAGGATTGTGCCTGCTCCTGAGCAGGATTAGTTCTGCCTTCTGTTTATGAGTCCTGCAGGGTGGAGCTGGGGCAGAGGCTCCATCCGGTGTGCAAACCCACTCTGGAGCACAGGCTGCTGTCCTGCTAGCAGCATCTGATAAGAGCTATGAGTTTACATCAGTTCCTGCATTCCTGGTGTCACTGCTGCTGTCACCAACATCAGAGACATTGTCTGCCTGTGCCATATGCAGTACCAAGTCCATTGTCAGCCCTTTGCAGAGAGATGCAAAGTTTTCGTTATCCTCCGTGTTGCTGCACTGTAATCTCAGCGTGCTGTGCTGCTCTGGCTCATGTGGCCACCAGAAGGTTTTCATAATAGGACTTTGTGATTTGCTGTGGACTTTGCTAATCTATCTGTATCTGATCAAAACCTTTTCTGCTGGGAAATTTCTCTGGAGCTGGTTTCATTGGGTGATAAAGCAAACTAAACCACTTGAGGTGAGGCTCAGCCATCCACCACTTACAGCTTCTGTCACAGCTCTGTGAGGTGTTTGTACCTGCTCAGCTCTGATAGTGCAACCCCGTGGGCTGCAGTGAAGACAGGGCAGGCACAGGTCTGCCCAAAATGCCACTTGCATATTGCACAGAGACTGTCTTAAGAAAAGATAATGATGAGAATGGAACAGATTTCACCTACGATACAGATAACCTAAGATATCTGTTACCACAGGAAACTCACTGTGCTCGTGGGACTCTTGGCACTGCAGGGCTGAGAGATTAATCAGGGTGATCACTTTTCTTGGCTAGAAAGAAGGTACAAGTGAACAACCAGACAATACTTATAAGCAATGTATTAAAGCATGGTTAGGGCAGCACATTTCTAGTATGTCCAAAACAATAATTTAATTATAGTAAGCTTCATGTTATTACCAAAAACTGTAGATATTAAAATTTGAATATTTTTGAACATAATTTAATGTTGATTTTAATCAGTTTGCAAAGCACTTTACATGTAGGACTGAAAATATTTTACAATCAGGGCTTAGCAAAATCCATGTATTTCATGTTTCTGCGAACTATCCAAATCTCTTTATACAAGGAAAATGTTTTTTCCATTCTTGCATCTGAGGTAGGAATGAACTTAATCCACTACACAGGTTTTGGAAAGCTGAAAGAAGCAGCATTTAATAAGAGAGCTAGGTATTTCCTGAAACATGCACATTCCTGCTACTGAATCTCTCAGTATACAAAATTCTTCATACAAACAAACCATATCCAGCTTTTGTCTAGTTTGAACCCTTCCAGAATGTTTCCAGTTTCCTGAAATATTAATAGAGAGAAAATATGGTTTAAATCAAGTTAAAGTGATGCTATTTTGTTTTTCAACATTCAAAAAATGTAATCAGGTATTTGGAAGCTAATGCATGCAATGAAGTAAAATCCCTTTTTCTTTTATCTGGATGTGTTATCAGACAAAATCTCCCTCTAATGAGTGAAATGCAAATGAATGTAATCAATTTCTTTTGCTGTTTGCCCTCTAATAATTTTGTTATGTTGTAAAGCCTTGATCACGCTCAAACAAATGAAAATTGCAAATAGCAAATGCTCGCTGAAGGTACAAAGCAGCTTCCAGGAGCTGCAAAATCCTTCCAGACTCAGAAGATAAGGATTAGGGCTGTTATACAGTAAGCAGTTTAACAATTACTGTTTTAGAAGAGTAATTGGTTCACCTGTTACTCTTTGGAAAGGCTTTGACCACCCAAAATCTCATACCCAGCAGCTCTTTCCTACCCTGCTGGATCTTCCCCCGTTCTGTTACAAGAGTGTGCAAACAACCGAGTTACAAACATGTAAAACCCTGAGATGAGCCCCTGGGACACACCCACCTCAATGTCTCCCAGACTAGCAAAGGAAAATTTTCCTGACATTTTGGAACTCTTACGGCAGATGAGAAAAAACAACTGAAAACTTACACAAGCAACATTATCAACAAGAAAATACTCTCATTTTGCAGTACTTTGATGGATATTAGCTTTAATGTTATCACATATCACAGTCACATATTGTTTAAACCATCTGATTGTCTTACTATTTATATATTTGTTGTGGTTTGACACTGGCCAAATGCCAGGCACCCATGAAAGCCGTTCTCTCACCCTCTCCTGCTACAGTTGGGCAGAGGAGAGGGAAAAAAACTAACAAAGGGGTCATGAGTTGAGGTAAGGACTGGGAGAAAACACTCTAAGGGCAAAACAGGTTCAAATTTAAAGGTATAAGGTAAATTTATTATGAACAGATTCAGAGGAGGATAATGAGAAGTAAAATAAGCCTATGAAACACCTTTCCCCAACCCGCCACCCCCCCAGCCCCTCACTTTTCCCACTGACGGCACAGGGATACAGGGTGTGGGGGTTTTGGTCAGCTTGTCACCCAAGATCTTTTTCTGTTTGCTCAGGGAGAGGACTTTCTCCTCTGTTATGCCGTGGGGTCCCTCCCATGGGAGACAGTTCTCCGTGAACTTCTCCAGCCTGGCTCCAACGGCATGAGCAGCAGTCCCGCCAAAACTGTTACAATGTGAGTCCCTCCCACGGACAAACAGTCTTTCCAAAACTGCTGTGGTGTGGCTCACTTGTCCATGGGGTGCAGTTCTCTAAGGACAGGCTGCTCTAGTTCGGGAGCAAATGCCCTCTCTGTCTCTGGAAGCAGGGGCCCTCTCTCTCCATTCAGGTCTCCCTGGATCACAGCTCTCTCTGGCATCCACCCTCTCCAGCGTGAGCGCTTTTCTCACGGCCTGTGAGTGGATTTCTGCATCCTCCGTGGACTTCATGGATTACAGGGGGACAGTTTGTTTCACCATAGCTCTCACCATGGCCTGCAGGGGAATCTCTGCAGGCGATTTGGAGCACTTCCCACTTCCTCCCCCACTTGTTCCACTGACCTTGGTGCTGCCATGTTGTTTTCCCTCACATGTCCTCACTTCCTCCTCTTCTCTGACTAGAAGAAAAACTGCTGTTTGTAGGTACCATTGCCAACAAGTTCCACCAGTTCAAAGATCCTTGCAGGATCCCACAGCGCCGATCTCACCTAAATGCCATGTGGGGAGTCACTCGCCATGTTTCCGCTGCTGGCCAGGCGGCCCCGCCACCACCACACGGGCCCTGGCAGTGCCACAGTGCTGGCACTGTTCAACGCCTCTCTTCACGCGCGGCACTGGGAAGGCGAAGCCTCCGCTGCCACCCCTGCCCTTCTGCCCTTGGCATGGCTGGCTGGGGGTGTCCAGGCAGGCAAGGCTCACCACGGGCCACACAGACATGGTGGTGGCCGTGGCCCATTGCCGCGGGCTGCACCGGGATGGCCCCAGTGGCAGCGCCTCACCCCCCTGGAAAAAACTGTGTTTGCACTGTTCTGATTTTCTTCTTAAATATGTCATCACAGAGGTGTTACCAACCTCTCTAATTGGGCCAGCAGCATGTCCATCTTGAGAGCCATCTTGAGAGATTGGCTCTGTCGGACATGGTGGAAGGTTCTAGCAGTTTCTCACAGAAGCCACTTCTGTGGCCCTCCCCACCTACCAAAAACCAGGCTGTGCCCAATCAATACAATATTTTATATTTCCAAAGATTTCAGATGAAGCTTCATAACTCAATTTCAGGTATTCAGGAAGACAATAGATTATTTGGCTCTCAGCTGTGTGGTAATGGAACACTGTGTTCTATTGCTTCTGTGCTTTGAGGGATGATGGGCCACAGAGAAAAGTGCTTATTTACAGGCAAGTCTTGAGTTGTTTTCTCAAGGAAAGAGAAGTTATTATATTGTTTTGCTGGGTGGTGCTTTTTGTCCTGATTATTTAAGATACGAATGAGTCTTGGAAAACAGTGATATTAGATTTGTTTACAATGAGACTTACAGCAAGTATTGCTGTCACTACAGATGTGTTTCCACACTCCATACTGACAAGGTGATGCTCTTTCTTCTTCAGCGATCTACCTTGATTTGCTGATGAGCTGGATCATTGCAGGCTGGATCTCTCTCCATGCAGACATGGAACTCATCCAGCACATCACAAGTGACATGTAGGCTCCAGTTAGATTTAATTTAGTCAGTCTGTGCTGCACCCATGAAGAATGGGACCAATACAACCTACATGGGCTGCAGCATATTTTACATAAATGTAAAATATAAAGATACAATCACGTTTGAATATCAACTGAAAGTATTGTCCTGGTTGCAGTTGTTTTAGGTAAACAGGGTCTGCTTCACCAATACTCTTCAAATTTACCTTTTAGTGGTTGAAGCCATTACAGTTTTTAAATGAAATTTAGCGTCCTTGAGTTTTCAGATTGCTGCATAAATGCATGCAAGGCTTGATTTCAAATGACAGAATAGTTTAGGGAAATGAAACAGACTTTAGCAAAGATAGCTCAGACTCAGTTGTTTAAGTCCCTCTGAAAGAATGAAGTCACAATGCAGCTTTTGGTTTTTCCCAGACCTTTGCCCAGCTGTCTGACTTCTTATGTCTTCAGTTTGTATTTCTGTCAGAGTTTTCAGTCTTGGTTCTCCTCTGAAACTGGTTGAGGTCTGTTCCATCCCAGGGTTCTGAAGCTGTCCCTCTGCAGTATTTTAAAAGTCAACATGCAGCACAGCTGAGTTCAGCAAACCCCATGGGCGAAGGATGGTGAAGCTCCCTGTGGGCTGGGGTTGCTCTCTCTTAGCAGACTGGTAAGCCTGAGTTAAAATTTCCAAGTAACTTTGCATTGAGCCTTATTCTCCAAAACTTGATGGGGCTGTAGTGACCTATCCTGTTTAACAGCCTTAGTATCAAGTGTTCCTTGCAATCAGACATGGCAGGAGCCACAAGCAGGCACTGGTTGCTCACAGAGGTACTGGGTAGCCTGTTGTCATTGTACATTCCTGTGCATGCAAACCCAGAAATCCTGAGTCCAATTTTAGGGGCCATAGTGTAACAAAAAATGTGTAACATCCACTATTTTTATTCCAGAAGTGCGGTTCAGGGGAGAACATAAAAGGAGAGGGTTTGAAGGGTGTTTTCTTTCTGGTTTTAGTTTTGTGGTTAGTTTTGCTAAATGATGGTGCTCCTTCAGGCTGCGTTCTGTATCTGTTCAGTCAGCAGCTCTGGCTCAGGGCTTCCAACTGATTGAGTAAGGGTTTGCAGTAACTGAACGAAATAAGTAACTGAATGAAACTTTGAACACCACACACAGTTGCCTGGGTATGTATTTATTGCCTTCTACAGAGGGAAAAGCTGAAGGGAGCTTGGGAACTTCCACGAGAAGCAAGTAACCTGCAATTGTTCTCCCAGTCCAGCTAATGTCAGCTGAGAGCACTGACAGAATCACAACGATGACCTCCACCTTCGGAAACAATGACTGTGGTACATTTGCTGCCTTGGGTACCTTGATAGCTCTTGGGGACCCATGTTTTCAAGCTTATCTTGGTAAGCTTGAAAACATGGGTGCCCAAGAGCTATCAAGAAGCTTTGAAGAAATGAAAGAACTTTATGAAGAAATTAAAATGGAAATTTTCATTTGACTTCAAGTGTTGAAGCTCTTCAATGGAAAACCAAAAAGCACAAGGCTTGCGATAAAAAGCATAAGGCTTGTGATAAAATCACAGAAGTTCTTAGAAGTAGCATACTCCAAAACTTTTACTTAAATTCCACCTACACACTACAGAAGTGCTAAAAAAATGCATCAGATCCTCATGGATCTGCAGTCCTTGCTCATTCATCATCAACTCATCTGACTTGCACCCTGTAACTAAATTTAATACCAGTCCTTCATGTTCCATCATGGAACTGTACTGTTGTTTGCTTTTTGTTGATGTAAATCTTTTTTATTATAACACAGAGAAATGCTGAAAGGGTTGTTTGCTCAGCAGGTTTCTTTTGGTGCTACAAGCTGAATCATTGTGTGCTGTATTGGCAAAATCTTTTTTGAAGGCCAGAGGTTGAATGGTTTATTTAGTGTGAAGAATGTGAAGAACTATCCCGAGTACATGGTCTTCGTGCTTTCTAGAATTGTTTGGTGTTCTTCTTGGCTTCTATCTAACTATATTAGTTGGATATTTGGCAGTCAACATATTTTTATGTGAACCATGGAGTGCTGGAGCAGAGCGGAATGGGGTCTTTAAGTAGGATCTGAGTACACTGTTATTGTGAGCTATGTCTTTATCATGTGTGGAGAATGCCAGTTCAAAAGACTTCCACAAATCTTTACCTTCCAGAACTTCTAATATGTTTTTCTTTAGGATGTAGATTTTCAGCAAGGAACTTGAGATTAAAAATGTGGCAGCCAATTATACTCTACTGAGAACTCCCTTCAATATTCCTTTCCTCCATCAAACTCTCCTAATTTGTAAATGTCCCAATTCTGCCATGGGAGCACTGCCTACCTGTGAACATGGCTAGTCTTCGGGCTGCCAGAACAAAGCCTGGGTGGGGTCACAGAGAGGAAAATTTTTGCGTGGCCAGAGGAGATAAACAGTGGCAGATATGAAAGTGAGGATCTTTCTTAGGATTAACTGCAACTGGGCTCACATTCCACACACAGAGAACATGTTAAGCATTTGAAACAAAGAATGCATTGTGCTTCTCAAGTCCTTTCTGTGACACCATACATAGGAAAAAAGTGAGATGGCCCTTCCCAAAATTGGAAACCTTCAGCATTCCCATTTTTTATAATGTTTAATAAGAATGGAATTGTGATGCAGTGTGAGTAATTAATACACAGAGTCTCTTAAGTCAGTATCATGCTTAAAGAAATGGAGCTTGTGGTAGTATGTCCTGGCATCCTTCAGTTGCAGTGGAGGAACAGAGAGAATTTTATAGGATTGACAATACAGTAATTTTCTTTTTTTTCCTTTTTCACCTCAGATTTTTTTGGATGTCTGATTTTCAGCCAGGATCACAAGCTAGAAGTAATATGTACTTACTTGTTACTAAATTGTAATTCCTTGTTTCCTTCCATGAATCATCCCTTTCAGAAATTCTGAATCCCTCTTTCCCAGAAGTCTACGAATTCCATGATTTTCACCCGTCTTAAAAGGTCACTGTAGCAGAAATGACATGTATTAACAAACTTGAATATCAGGACCAAACCAAATGTGGAATGAGACAAAAAGCCTCCATCATCTCCCACCTTAGAAGAGACAGCAACTGTTCGCCTTCCCTTCTCTCCAACATTATTCGAGGTGTATGACTTATAACTGCACTTACACTCTTCTCCCCAAAATTTGTAATATTTGTATTCTCCCCAAAATTTGTATTATCTTTTTCCAAGTGAGGAAGTGCTGCTCTGGCCACCCACCAGCATCCTCTACCCATGTTCCCTAGATTCCTCCCCTTACCTCTTCTCTCATGCTTAGTTCCCTGGCAGAGGCCCTCTTGCTGAGCTTTATCCAGCAGCAGAACTCCCTTGCCAGCCCACAAATTCTCACCTCTAACAAAAGTTCATTTCTTTATTGACTCTCCAGGTCACAGGAGCCCTCTTTTCCTCAGCCACACACTTGCTTCTCTCCCTCTGTGCTCCTAGGTAGCTCCATTTCTTCCAAGCCCCAGGTGTTGCATTCAAATTAGAGTATATTTCTGGGTGGCTTATATTTTGGAAAGTAGCTGTTTCTCCCAGCTGTGATTCCTGTCTATGATCCCATTTTTGTGAAATGCTCCTGAAACTTCTTAGCACAAGATACAATCTAAAAATAAGGCAGGTTTGCTAACAAAATGAAACTGAAACACAGCCAAGTTGCTGAAAAACTCTTTAAAAATAATTTACCAGGAATTTCTTAGCTCTTAGGTTCACTTCTTTAATGAAATACAAAAAGCTTGTCTACATGAGAGCCAAACATCAATTTTAAAATGCCACCTAGAGTTCCTAGCTAACAGCCAGTCTTGAAGACAACTTTTTTCCAAACCTCAAAACATATTTTTTTTTTCAAAACTAAAAGAAGAGAAGAGTTCCTGCCAGCATTTCTTACCACAGTAGAATTGACCTGATTTACGGCTTCCATTTAAGCTGGTGGGTATTTGCAAGAATTTTGTAACTTTGAAAACTTATTGCCTATTACTGAAATGCCAATGTATGTGTTTATACCTTTTTTAAGGTACTCTAGTTAGAAAAGATTGGCCTCAAGCAATATAACCAGATGATCAGTTTCCTAGTTCCTCCTTGTGCCTTGGCGCAGGAAAGGAAAACACTTCCTCTTCCTTCTGAGGGCCCCAGACTTCCTGTGCCATCTATTTATACAATTGTTGTAATGAACCCCAAGTTAACCAGTTCCTCTCCTAGTTTAGCATAGGCTTTACATCTTTTTACTTCATGTCTTTATAATCCACTTGCAGCTTCTCTTAAATTCATGTTCACAGCTGCTCTTCACTAAACCCATGTTTGGAGTGTCTTTGGCAAGTTCTCTTGGCCAGATGGCATTACTTGAACACACCAGATACAAAGGAAGACCAGATTATTTGGTCAACATACAGCCATACAGAAATGTGTTGAAAAGTTCAGGTGGTTGAATTTGGAAAGGAGGTCACAAGATTTAACCAAAGTCTAGTGATTAAAGGTGTTAGTTGTACCTGTCCTCATGAAATGGACAGCATAGAAGCCAGTTCAGCAAGAAAACAAGAGCAGGTTGTAGCTAGTTGTGCTCAGCCATTGTAGTGTGAGCATACAGAGAACTGGAGGAAATTGAAAACTGGAAGGACATGCAGAACTGGGGGCAGGCTCTGGGAGACAGGAGACACCAAGACATCCTGTGGGAAAGAAGGTTCACAGCCAAAAGGGCTGGAGTCAGAAGTGGAAGGTCTGAAAGTTGTGGTTTGGGATGCAGTTGAAATGGAAGGTCTAGTGGTGAAAAGCATTGTCATGTTCAGCTTTCAACTGCTGAAAATGCTCTTCAAGGGTTCTGGGTCTGGATAAAGGAAGCTGGGAGATTTGCAGAGGGCTTCCCATAGTCACAGAGTGTGGAGTGGCAGGAGGCCTTGCAGGTGTCTTGAGCCCAGTGTTGCCCTGGTTTTGGGCTGAGGCAGGATCAGACACTTGCTAGCTGGCTGTGAGGAGTGCCTGGGTGCATGGGACTGCTGTCCCTCAGGGCCTTGCAGCACCTCTGGTTGCCATCTTCTTTAGAAGAGAATTTAAAACTTGCAAGACTGCTGCTGTGACATCTCCAGGCTATCCCTTTGCCAGACCATACAAGTCCCTTTCTTCTGAGCTTTCTGTGTGAAACTCATTTCCCAACTCTTCAGTCTTCTTGGAAATTTTCCTTGGGACTTTCTATGGTACTTTATAAGTACCATAGTTTATGATACTTATAAGTTCCATAAGAATTGGTGCCACAAACTGGCCACAGCAGTCCAGCTAAAGCCTTATGGAACTAACTACAGCAGAAGAATTTCTTCTTGCATCTTGTATGACACTCTCATTAATAGGTCCTGGAGAGACTTCTGCTTTGGGTGTAGCTTCCCACTATAAAATTGCTGCTCAGTCTCTGATTCACTGTTCTCCAGATTCCTTTGTACAACTCTGCTGTTTTGTGGGCTGTTCCCTGAATTGCATATGTTCACTAGGTGTTTCCTTTCCATATTTTGTGGCTGCCATCAGCACAAGGCTGAGGTACCAGCGGGGATGATGGAAGAATCCCCATGGAAAGAGAGACTGCTCTCCACACCTCTCTGGTGTCCCATGAGCCCTGTGAGCACATTTCTGGGGATGTAGTGTGTTGCCATGGAGATGACACTTGCCATCCCCGTTTATAATGACTTGAAACAATTCACTGTGCAATTAAAACAAGATCTATCCTGTGATAACCGTGAGGAAACAGTTACTTACTAACTACAGGCAGGGGGGGCGGGAAGTCGATTTCATTGTTGGCTCTGCTGGGGTGGCTCCAGCTTGCTCTGCGCTGCCCTGTCCTGCTCTGGTTTGTTCACAGTGCCCTGTTCTGCCTCTGCTTCCTGTCTCAAAATCCAGAACAAGCTTGTATAAAGTTTGGGCTGCATTTTGCCTCACCCTGTCATCCAGTGCAGTTGTCTGGAGGACATTTGTTAATTGTTTACCATCAATCCAGTTTTTGGTAATGTGCTCCGCAACCATCTACAATCTGACTCAATACCAGTACTCCATTATCCACCACCACTTTTCCTTCCCCACCTATAAATCTTTGCCACAAGTTCAAGTGGGAAGAAAGCAGATGTCCTAGCAGATGTTACAGATTTGGGCTGCTTTCCTTACTTGCTGGCAGAGACCAACCCTCAGGGGGGTCATCTGGCAACCTGTGCACTCACAGCAACATTACTGAACTAGACTTTCCATGTTCAACTGATACTGCTCAGGCATCATCCCTGCAGTCCCAGGCAGTGCTGGCTGGAAACACAGCATGGCCTCAGCCATGGTCCTATTGCTCTGTGGCTGGGAGCAAAATGATGAGCTGTTGGATTTGGAGGGGCTCACGCAGCACAGGTACTTTGCACTTGTGTGCCAAGCAACGTGACTCTTGTCTGTCATGCAGGCTTTGTTCTCATCCTCTCCCCAAGGGGAGAAGCAAGTGCAACAAAATCTTGCTTTTACTATTCTCTCTCCCATTTCAAACAACGTACAGTGTTTGCTGTGCCTCTGTGCAGAGGGAGGCAGTGCAAAGCAAGGTGCCCTGCTCTCTTGTGGGGGGTGGGGATGTTTGGGGGGTGTTTGAACTGGGATGAGCTTGTTTCATAGTGCAGGCAAAAGGCAGAGAGGGCTGCTGGGCACGGCTGTGTGTTGGAGGGGTGCAGCCCTTCTTGCACGCTTCTTCTGTTGAGGTCCTTGCAAATAATAACACTTATAATACAAAAGTAAATGAATGAAAATAATCAAATGATTTTGCTTTCAGATTTTCATGATAGCTGAGCTGATGTGTAGCAAGGTGGTGCCACTGCCTTTTGTGGTGTGGGGAAGGACCCTCGAGCACCCCCACCATGAGTGTGTGCTGAGCAGGTTTGGGGCTGCCCATTCTTCCCTCTGTGCTTGGCCATGGCTGGTCAGAGCTCCTGACCCTGCCAGTTCCCCATTTTCTTATTTCAGCTCTCACCTATCTCTGTGCAGCTGCTTGGGCCACATGTGCAGTTCTTTGCTGAATTCTGTCTTAAAATATGAAATGCTGTCCTTTATTTTACTGTGTGCCATGGGGAGTTGGTTCTTTTTCTCCTGACTGGACCTGGGGAAGGTGGGCTGTCAGAGGAGCCGGCACTGCTGGAATGGAGGCTGCTTCTCTTTGGGAATGAACATCTGGATTCAGATGCATGCAAAGCCCAGCTCCTTGGCATGGCCACAAATTCCAGTTATCCATGAGGGAGGAGAAGGGGGGATTCATCAAGAAAGGCGGCTGGGCGCAGTGGGCCAAGTTAACAGAGTAGAAGGGGTGTGCAACAGCAGAGCCTCTCTGCTCATGTGTGCACCCAGCCAGGCTGCACAAGAGCTAGGGCTGATGGCTATGCTGGGGAATTTGAGCTGGAACACAGGCTTTGGACTGTGCAGTGAGTTAGAGGAAGGAGGCCTGTTGCAAAATGCTCCTTCTTCTGCTTACTACAGAGACCAGGATGGTTTCAGAGACTGAACTATCCTTGGCAGCAAAAAATGCTACTTCAGCCTTTCCTACCACTTCTATCAAGACTCCGTTTGGCCTTAAAAGTGCTGTTCATGGCAGTCTGTCTTCCTGCAGGCACCCTGGGAGAGCAGGAGCTGAGGGACAGAAAAAGTCTAAGAAGACAGTGTTTGGGCACTGAGGGTGGCAGGGATGCTGTGCAGAAACAGGATAGGGGCCTTCAGACACAGTCAGGGGAGACCTGGGGAAGCAGGCAGGTGGTGAAGTAGCAAAGGAAAGTGAAGGAGGAGTTTGGAAGGAGGAGGAGCAGAGTAGGCTGCAGTGATTCAAGAGATGCGAGAGCACTGACAGCAAAGCTTTTCTCCTACAGGGATGTACATGGCAAACCCTGACCCTGTTTTTCCTTGGTATTTTTTAGGGTCTCTGTGTGTGCTCTGATGAGGCTGATGCCTTTTCCCAGGTGCTCTTTGCGGTAGCTTAGAGCAAAGCAAGCCACTCCAAGCTTTGTGCCTCATGAGCTCCAGCCCATCTCTGAAGGCTGCAGGTGGGCAGAAGACAGCCCAGGCAGGGTAATCCAGAGGGCGAAGTGTGGGTAACACTGCCATGGGCAGGTCACAGGGGCTGAGTGTGCTGCCATCCCACCACCAGAGCTGCTAATAGTGACCTCTGGGCTGCTGGGGAGTGCTGGTCAATGAATAATCACAAAAAATGGGGATTTCAGAGACTAAGGTACTGCATGGAAGATGAACAGAGAAGCATGGAAGACTGGCTGAGCTATTCCAGGTCTTTTCCAGTGCAGCACTGTGACTTCTTTCATACAATGGATTAGAGCTGTTTTTTCCTTGATGGTTTTCCCTGATTCCCAACCTTCACACTTGTCACCAAGAAGCAGAAGAGTCTGGGAGGACCCAGACACTATTTGTATTAATTGGTGTAAATGAGAAGTCATTCTGAATGTGCAGTCTGTGCTGCTTTAGCAGAGCAGGATTTGGCCTACACTGGGTAGAATCATGAGACATTTTAACCAATTATTTGTTTCAACATCTCTGGCCTCACAAAAATGTAATCCAGTGTTTGCCCGAGCATTGCCTTCATGCTGAATATGACATTTTCCAGTGTATGAGAATAATAAATCTTGTTAAATGCAGGAGCAGTTACATGGAAGACAGAAGAGGAGGCTCTACAGGCAGAGCTCTCTGAAACATCACCCATGTTTGTTGTGAAAATGTGCCTTGCTGAGCCTTTAAAGACATGCAGGTGTAGCTAAAAATGAAAGGTATTTTTAATGGCAGGCCTGAGGGCACTGACAACTTCAAATGCAGTTCACTATTGAAAGCACTGTCCTAATTTCTGGCCTGAGATTTTATTCTCTAGGAAAAGTTAAAAAAAAAATCTTGTTGCTGCTAGGACTCACTGAAGACATTTGCTGTGGTTTTTGCTCACATCTCACCTGTTTAATTTCTTGGATTTTCTACATTTGCCTTTCAAACAAAAAAGTTCACAGACAATAAGAAACTGAGCAAAGACAAATGGCAAGTAAATAAGCTTGTTCAAACATGTATTGAAACTTCGTGTGTGTTACTTTTTACTGGCAATCATTGCAATCCCAAAATAAATTTAAATATCCTGCCTGTTAGTCAGACACAGAATGTCTGTGTAACAAGTTATGTCAAATTGGAGGCACAGTTTTAATTCCTTACTAATTAACCATGTTTCCTATGCAAAATCTAGTTTTATGCATGCAAAACAGTGCCAGTCAAGCCTGGCATTGGGGTGATCAGGTCTTCCTTCAGATTGCCCAGTTGTGAGCAGTTCCCAGTGTTGATCTTTTAAGTCAAGAACAACAGCCTCATGGGGATGGAAAACAACTGCCCTCCACCATTCTGCCCCCACTTCTTGATCTTTTATGGCAGATATAGACAGGGCCTTCTTGGGTTGGTTTCTGTGGGAAAACCTTCTGTCCAGAAGGAGCACCCTGCCAGGAAGAGGGTGCCCCAGGGAGAGGGGTCAGAGCTTTGGCTGTGTGTTGCTGTAGCCTTGGGATTGGATGGCACTTCAGTGCAGTTTGGGAGGTGATGCAGGGTCCTTTCCCTTGGTCAGAAGGTCTGTGCTGAGCCATGAGAGACCATCTCTGTCTTTGGTAGGGTCTGTGGTTGAAGCAATGGGGCAGAGCTGCAGGGATAGCAGCTACTCCTGCTGGCACAGTCACTATGCCAGTGTGTGGATATAATTGCACTGAAGCTTTGGCTCTGAGCACCTCTAAAATCTTATCCCTGTGTTTGGCCTCTGTGGGTAACCATTTGCTGAGATTAGTGGCCAGGGTGTGCTTGAGACAGGTTTGGTGACAGAATTCAGCTGGCACACACAGTGTCATGCCATGCGCGTTTGCAGTCCTTGCCACTCTCTAAATCTCCATCCCAGCATTTCTGTGTCGGGTGGCACCTTGTTTCATTTGAACCCACTTCTGAGCTTTTGAATTCTGGAAGGGATGCTAACATCTGGATTTAGCCATGTTTACCTTGCATTTCACAGAAAAAATTCTTCCTGGATAACACAAAATATAACACAGTCTAGGGGCTTTGTGCTCAGTAAAAGAGAGAATACAAAGATTAATCCGGGAGAATTATTTGTTTTTAAAATCTTCCTTTGCTGTGAAGCCAATCACCCTGTGAGACAACTCTTCCATTTGGCTTCAGTGAGTCTTTGAGGTTGGGACTGGCTGTGCTGGCTCTGGCTGGAATGTGTGAGCTTATCTGTTTCTGTTTGTTCTGCATAGAGCCTGTGGACAGATGGGCAGCAAGAGCAGGTCAGGTTCTCTTCTGGGCAGCAGCAGTGGCTTTTTCCTCTCTCTATGGCTTTGTTTTTTCTTCTGCAAGGGGCAGTGTTTATGTGGTAGGAAATCCCATGCCATGACTGCCTCTGTGTTTTGTTTCAGGCATCAGAGGGCGTTCCTGTGAAGTATTTTCAGAACCTGGAGGAACTGATAGAATATTACAAGAAGGAGAACATGGGTCTGGTATGGCACCTCAAATATCCAGTGCCGCGGGAAGAGGAGGAGGCAGCTGATGAATTGGAGGAGGACACTGGTAAGAAACCCGTGATGTGACTTGGTGATGCAGACCCTTGACTCATACCTCTTGACTGGAGATATGCAGTGCAGGCAGGAGATTAGAACATGTTCTGCCATAAAACAGAGCAGAGCATAGAGAGGCCTGAGCTGGCAAGGCCCTGGGGCAGTGAACCCTCATGTCTCCTGTGGTATGGCACCTGGAGCATCAGTTTAGCTCACCTGAGGGAATATACTGAGACCCTCTGTGGAAGTATACTGCATCTGGTGTGAGGGATGGTTAATCTGGTGTACTTATCTGGATTCCAACTGTTTATGTCCAGCCATCTCCCAAACCTCTGCACCCTCTCCTTGTCCTGCATCTGTAGGGCCTCTCTCAAAACAGAGATGCTCCCTTGGGGCTTGGAGCACATCTCTCTGCTGTGCCATGCACCTGCAGCTGCTGAGGGGCATCTGAAACCCCTCGGCTGCTCTGCTCTAGGGTACATTTTTGACAGTCCAAAGCAGAGGGCATGGCTCCAGCAGTGGCAGACAGTCTAACTCCATGTACAGGGGCAGGTGTATGATGAAGAGGTATGATTGGCATTATCCCAACTATTTTATATCAAATGCCACTGTGGGCTCCTGACACTGTCTTGGATCATTCTGTGGCTTTTTCCTGGATCACCCCTTGGATCTGTCATAGTTCTCCCAGAGGAAGGTCATGTCCACAGAGCCATCCTTCCTGTCCTGTGTGATGTCTGTCTGGAAATGATGAGCACTGCAATCAAACTTGTCTGAAGGACACAATCCCTGGGACCGATGGACAGGCCCTGTGAACTAGGGCAGATTGATGTGCCTGTGCAACCCAGGATCTGTGTAACCTTTGATGGAACCCACTGTATATCTAACAGGAGCTGTAAGATTTTGGTATGCAATTTTCTGGAAGAAATAGAACAAAATTTTTCAAATTTTGCTCAGGAAAGATGTTCCTGGGCTTTGGCCAGTTGTACTGAGTCTCCAGCTCCCAGGGCTGGGGAGGGAACTGCAGCAAAAATAATACAGAGAGAGGCAAGCAGCAGGAAATGAAGTTCTATCCAAGACTAAGAGCCTTCAGATGAAGAGAGATTAGCACTGGGTTTGGGCTGCTCATGTACAAAATTTATTTTGTTAATGCACTTTGTGCCATCATGGTGGAGCCATGTAGGGCCTACAGATGTCTGGTCATCTTAGATGTGGAACTCCAGAGGTGGAAGATGAGCACCCTGCAGATTAACCACCAATGGATGAGTGCTGTGGTGGCTCTGAATCACAGCAGCAGCCCAGAAGCAGTGGGTCAGTCCCTGGGGGTCTTTTTGTAATGCAAATTCCACCATTAGGAAAAAACCAAACAAAACCTCACAACTCAACCAGCTACAATACAACATGTGTAACAAAGTGTTGGAGCAATTGGTATGAAAAGAAAGGTAACCACAGTTGGGATCAATGGAGATGAACCCACTCTTCTCCCAGGAGAGGGAGATATGATGAACAGCAGGAAGACACAGCAGGAAAATCCTTTTTCCTTCCAACTCAATGCCCACAAGACAAGGCAGGATATTCAGCCCCTATGCACTGGATCATGGGGTCTGTTTTCTCTGTCTCTGCTTACTTTTGCTGTTCGTTTCTTTCCATTAGCAGCTTCTGGTGCTCCTTCCATCATGTCCCTCCATCCATTCTGCCTCAGTAGCAGATCCCCATGATAATGGGAATGGCATGGGTGAGGTACAGCTATGTTCTGTAAGCATTATATTCAACTTAACAAATTAACCTTCACAGCTGCTGTGCAGATGGGAGAGTCAAAACTGGCTGGGGTGGAGTTCACTGGAGGCAGAGACAGAGGCAGAGGCGGAGGCATGTGTTGCCTGCATGTGAGGTTCAAGCCTGACTCTTCATCCCACTGCTCTCACACCACTGCCATCCCTGGAAACACAGCTGGGCCAGTGCTGAGCCCTGAGCTTCCCAGCTCTGACATCCCTCCACAGACCCATCAGAAGAGATGGCTTCTGCCAAGACTGCCCCTGCAGGGTGGGCTCTGCCCTCTTTGGGGTGAGGGACAAGAGGTCCAATTTCAGTGCTGGAGTGACTGTGGCTTTCCTTTCCTTCTTGCTAGACCTGGTACCCACACCTCCTGTCCTGCCCCCACGCAATATCCTCATGGCACTGCCGGGCAGTGAGACAAAGGAGATCTCTTCTCTGCCCGAAAACTCCCGGGTGGCAGATGTGAATAAACTGTCCCTTTCTGAGACACTACTCCAGCGACTGCAGTACCAGGACACAAGCAGGTAAGGAAGGGCAAGTGACAGGGCTGCTGAACTAGCCTTCAGCGCAGTTCTGTGTGTTTGGTACAGCTGAGGACCTGTTTGATTCAACAAAATTACTCCTCATTTATACTACCAAATAAAGAACAGAATCAGATCAACAGTGCATTGACTGCTGTTTACAGTCCAGCTGTTGTCTAGAAAAAATACATTTCTGATTATTAAAATCACCCATATACTTTCTCCACTGAGGTATAGTTTTCTAATATAAAGCATGAGTAATATCTGAGAGGACTTGGTTTATTAGCCATGTGCCTAAACAGTAGTAATTTGAGAAAAATAAGAAAGCTGTTTGATATTTGGGAGTAGAGAGAAGAGCTGGCTTTTGACCTGTCTGTTTCCTTCACAGTGTCTCTGATGAGCATCTTAAACTCATCCAGGATTACCTGCGAGTTCACATCATCAGTGACTTTGAGATTGTGCAGACTGGCTCAAGCAATCTTCCTCAACTGAAGAAACTACTTACAGCTCTTTGCAAAGGACTCTTCAGGTAACTAGAAGCTGGTTTTCAGAATGTAATGCCATAACACTGTAGTCTAACAGAGGTTCCACGTGCATGCATTCAGAACCCTTATTTCTGGCATAGGAAATTGGCTTGCCCTCAAAAAGAGTATATTTAGATCTTGTGAACTGTGATTTTGGTCCAAAGATATGAAATCTATATAGAAGAGGCAGCTCTGACAATCAGGTTTTCTTCTACCTGGTTTCAGACAGTGGAGTATTATATTTTATGCTTTGTTTAGAAAGAAACAAAACAAAAAGTGCACTAACTGATTAACTGCATAATTTAGTAATGCATAAATGACACCCACAGGATTTTCAAGCACAAGCCGTTTATGGAAACAAGCAGAAATTAATGTATAGCTAGATTTTAAACACTGATTTTCCTTCCCACTAATGCATTGTGAACTTGGAGTGATTCCACTGATGTTGGTGAAGGCCAGCTCAAATGAAAAAAGGAACAAGCTTAGACTCTTGACTCTACTCTTTACCTTTCCTGCTTGTAGACCTTCCATGTCACAAATAGAAAAACTCTGACAGGGTGCTAGAACATTGCAGAGCTCCCTCCTTCTCTGGTGGAAGGATGTTATTTCCCCCTTGCTGATTGTAAGCAAAGGGACCAGCCCACACATGTGCAGAGCTCTTGGAGCACTCTGTAGCAGAGGACACGTATTTCCACACTTCTCTCCATGGCTTGCCATACCCTTCTCTCTGGTGTATACAGAGGTGAGGCTGGTTGTGCTGCTGGCCTGATCCTGTTCTCCTAGAAGCCAGCTGCCCACAGACAAGCCCCTGTGAGGACTCAGGACAGATTGTTCCAAAAGCTGCCCTTCTGCACCCTGCCTGAGCATTTTGCTTCTCTACATGCACGGAAGGGGAGACCCAGGTGGCCAGCTAAGAATAAACCTGAACAATGGAAACTCAAATTGAATGAAATCACAAGTAAGAGTCTTGTGTTACTGAAATACCTCCGGTGCTGCTGTTGCAATGATGTTTGGCTTCTCCCATTTCCAACTTCTTATTCTACTTCAGCTTATCTGGGTTTCACAACCTTGTTCCTCATAAATGCACGTGGAGAAATGAAAGAAAGGAGATGCAACAAGGCTATAATTCCCTCAACTGCCAAGACATCTTTAACATTTTTGGATTTTCTGTAGGATTTCTGGTGACTGGACATTGCAAAGTGACATCCTAGAGCAGAGCTGGGTGAGTTCTGCTGCTGGAGGAAGCCTGCTGAGTGTAGGGACATGCCTTGGTTTAAAAGCCAGGTGTCTGCCAAGGAAGGCGGGAACCTCCCTTAGAATGGGAAATATGATCCTCTTCCCTCCAAATTATTTAACTTTGAATTTAAGGGGTTTTCAGGCATGAGAAAAGGAATAACAGTTCTTTACTAGAATACATATATATATATATTTATATATATAAAACAAGACAAGCTAAGAACAACAACAGCAGCAACAACAAACAAAACCAGAGACCCAGTCCCAGCCTTCTCTGGGCTGCGGGCACTTTACCCTTGGCTGCAGTTCCGGTCACAGCCGCCAGGGGCGCTGGTGGCTCCTGGCTGGGCAGGAGGGTGCGATGATTCCCCCGCGGCTGCAGGGGGCGCTGTGGCGCGAGCTCGGCCACCGCTCTGCACGTGGGCGATGGCGGGGTGGCGGGAGAGAGGGAAAAGGGGCTTCCCTGGCAACCCCGCAGGGGCAGCGGGGCTCGGTGCCCTCCGGATGGAGAAATGGCGGCAGCAGGAACCTCGGAGCTCGGAGCGGCGGCTGGAACGGCAGAGGCCGGCAGCCCCGGGGTGGCAAACAAAGTGTAGCAAAAACTCTGTTGCTGTGCCAGAAGCGGTTGGGTGTCAGGTTACAGTGTAGCAAGAAGCCCAGAAGCAGCGGCGGAGAACAGCGAGTCTGGGCAGGGAATAGCTCCCATGGCTGGT
Source organism: Leptocoma aspasia (assembly GCA_013399835.1). Classification (NCBI taxonomy): domain Eukaryota; kingdom Metazoa; phylum Chordata; class Aves; order Passeriformes; family Nectariniidae; genus Leptocoma; species Leptocoma aspasia. Next base: position 216,703 of record VXAX01005631.1, read on the forward strand.
CCGGGCCGGGCTGCCCAGAGGGAGCGGCCCTTTTGAGGGGGGATGGGAGGGGTCGGCGGGCTCCCGACGCAGCAGGCACTGGCTTTGGGCTCCCGAGCAAGCAACGCGGCAGAGAAGCAAGCCAGTAAAGCCAGTCACAGTGCGGAAGGAAAAGAAAAAAATTGGGTAAAAAACCGTCAGGCAACAGTAGCTCTAGTCGGAGACACCCTGGCCTTGGAGACGAGATCGCATCACCAGAAGGAAGCAACCTGCCTTGCCCCAAGGGGATCCTTGGGCTGGCTCTCACCCGTCATGATACTCCTGAAGGTGGGGGCGGGGGGAGGCGGGGGGCGAGGGAAAGCAGCGACCATCCCGGACACAATACAAAAAAAACAACCAAAAAAAAGGATATGGAATAAAAACCATCCCCAAGACAGGATACTGCACCACCACAAACCCAGCAAAGGACAAGGGCTTACCCTCTGTCCTTCTGGTGACTGCACATAGGTATGGAAATGCATGTCCTCATACAGCTCTACCCCAGCATTTTCTCCCCATACCTGCATTATTTTGGTTTGTTGGAGCTGCCTTCTCAATTTTTCCATGATGGTCCAGAACTGCACGCTGTGGCTGCTTTCAATCCCTGTCAGGTCTCACCGAGGAACCTCTCTGTCTCTATTTACATTGTCTCATGGATCTCTACGATCCAACCAAACTACTTGCTTACCTTCAGCTGGCTAATAATCAGATGCTTGGGTACCCTACTGTTTTAATCTCTGAGGCTCTCTAGGGTTTAAGACTACTTCAATCAAGAAAATTAATCCACAAACACCTGAGGTTTATGTCCAGAAAGGAGACAGAGGAGTCCTGTTACTTTATTTGAATAAAAAGAGAGGCCATGGGGCATTCCCCATGGCCTCTCAAATTGTTGGAGTATGCAGCCTCCTTTTTATCCTAATTTCCTGGCCGCATTTCCCTTCTCTCTTCTCCCATTGGCTGAGGTACTTGAGAGGTACAGACTTCCCGAATCGCTTAATACAGACCCCCTTCTAATATATGCCCCCCCTTTTCTTTTTCTTGTGTCAATCAGTGGAATTCCTATGGAATTTATGGTTCCTCCTATTGCTTCTTCCATCTCTCAGTACCTACCTTTATTTATCAGTAGACCCACAGTTGGTTTGTAAAGACAAATCCCTCTCATTCCTTTCATCAATCAGTGGAATTCTTCCCATTGTTTCTTTTATCTCTCAGTACCTACCTTTATTTATCAGCAGACCCACAGTTTGTTTGTAAAGACAAATCCCTTTCATTCCTTTCACTTCCCTCATGTGACTTCTGAACTCAAATTTTGTCAGTAGCATTCCCTAAATTTAAATTTATTTCCCTGAGCTTCCTTCAGCTGTGCAGGGAATTCCAGCTGAAAGTACAGGTTATTCCTAGACTGCTTCTTGGTGTCTTCTTTTAATGTCCAATTCCATTATTTTCACACTATTTGAGAATAAGTTAAATAACCAAACAAAAACCCCAGAGTTGTTAACCAGCACAGTGGAGCTCTTGCAGTGGAGCTGAAGCTCCTCTGAATTTCCAGGCAGTACTGAGGGTTGTGCCCTTTGCTGCCTCAGCCCCATGCTGTGACCCCAGGCTGTGGGTGGGTGGTACTGCCGAGGTCAGCAAAGCTGGGGGGCAGTACTGGAGCTGCTCAGTGGTCAGGAGAAGGAAAGAGCTTATAATGAGCAGTGGGGCTGGGAGAGGAAGTGGACCAACTGTTTGTAAACAGTCTGTGCCTTTGGCAGTTCAAGTATTGCCCATGGACAGGGGCAGGATGCACATCTGGCCAAGAAGCTCAAGCACAGCTGGGCCACAGCAGACCAGAGTGCAAAGTTTGTGAGCTCTTCCCTCACCCTTTGTCCCTGATTAATTTAGCAAGGCCTGGACCCAGTGTTCATCAGAGACTGGAAAAGCTGGTTTTAACTCTGCTGCTACTGCTGCTAGTACCTTAAAAAGTTAGCAGTGGCCAAGGGGGTCAGAACAGCCATAGCACATCTTATTAGAGCCTGGGGGACCAGGAACAGCCACCCTGGGGAGAGGCTGCTCCCTCTGGCAGATCTTATACTGGAAATATACAAACAAAACCAAGACCTGTAAGGCTGATGGGTACTTTTGTGAGGCATTCTGTGCTAAAGAAGTTGCCATACAAGGGTTTCCTTGGCCAGGGGAATCCTTCAGCAGCTGGAAAGCTGACTTAGAGAGAGCGGGGACTACACATGCAAGGGGATTTGTTCAGCTTCCAGTGAAAAACACCATAGTGGTCTATTCAGTTTGCTATTGTCTGAAGCCATCATTTGGTCATCAGTTGCTGCTCTGCATATTCTTGTTTATTCTCCCTCAATAGATAATTTGCACATAGAGTTTTTAAGGCAGTTTTTCAAGCACTTGTGATACTGGCACTTGTGCAACTGCATGTGGACACACAGGCTTCTGGCACTTCAATTAAGATCACTAAAGGTATTTATACTGTCAAGAGAAGAAAACAAAAGAAGTAACAAATGTAAAACCACCCTGTGGTTTTAGTGGGCTTGAATGCCCACAGGAGCTCTTCCTCCTCCTCACACACAGCCTACATGTTGCACTGTGAACAGAGGGCAGTTTTCCCATGGAAAATCACTCCCAAGTTGCTTCAAACAGTTGCTGCTATGTTTTCAAGAGATGGCCTGCACATGACATTCTTCTCTTCTCAAACTAAACTTCACCCAATGTTCCTGCAACTACTTGTAGCCTCCTGGGGTCTGACTCTATCGCTGCAGAAATCAATGGGACTCTTGGGTTTGGGGCCAGAACTGTTTGCAGTGACACTGGCCCTTGGTGATCCAGAGCTGAATAGTGGCATTGGAGGAATAAAATTAGCAGAATCAGATTCCTACATGTGTCCTATACTCCTGTGTGTCCCACGGCATGTTTTTCAGACTGAAATGTCAAACATGAAGGTTTAATTTATGCAATTTGTCATCCTTGGTTCAGCACCTAGACACATATCTTCAGGCAGGCACGCTTTTGCTTTGGAGCACTTTCCATAACAAAGATGGAATAAAATCCAGTCCATTCAGACTTAGGAAAGTGAGGGAAATCATTAATATCCACCATTGACTAGACACATTGAAAACATCCTAGTGCTGCTCACCACCATCACCTTTCTTTTGACCTGTGCTCCCTGGCTGCTCTTTCCGGGATAAGTCTTGTCATTATCAGCATGCAGATTCTGTGCCAAAATCACATAGCAGTGTTTCAACAAATGAGCATCCTGTGGAATCTCATTGGGAAGTGCTGGAGGAATGTCATTGATACCTGTAAATGGTTCTGCTCAGGAGATCAAGGGCTGCCTCTTCCACCCCCTTGCTTCGCCCAGCCACTCTTTGTCATGTGAGATGAAATATCTGCGAATTAGTTTCCTCTTTGTACTAAGTCCCCAGCATTGTCCCCAGCACTGTCCTCAGCAACCTCAGCAGCTGCACAGGCCCTGTATAGAACCGAGGTGCTCCCACAGCTGCAGCATTCAGAGGCACCAGACTGTGCTGGGCTCTGAGGCATCTGAGTGCACTTAGATCTACAAGTTGGCATAGCGGGGTTGATGCTGCTTGTACACCGTATCTTCAGGTTTTGCCCAGATTGGGATACCTTTCTGGGGAGATTTAGGAGTTTAGAACCTTCAAAACAAAACCCAAGGAGCAGCCAGCATGGCCATGTCCAGCTTTGCAAGACAATGTCAGCTGCCTGATTCACACTGCCCTGTTGACCATGTCACCAAGCAGCTGGGATTTGCTCCCGTCACGCATCCCATAGCTCAGGGGGCACATGGCGAGGGCAAGCCCAGTGTGGACATGTATCCAGTGTGAACCTGTGCCTGTCATCTCGTCTGTGTGGCTCTGTCTGAGTGTGAACAGACCCAGGGAGCTGGCCACAGCCTTAGACCTGTGCTGTGTCTGTGTTGCCAGTGAGGCCTCGAGGACTCTCCCATCTCTGGAGTCCATCCAGAAGGTGTTTGAGCAGCAGCTGCATCCCGGTACCCACCAGCGCTCCCAGGTAAGGGGGCTGGGAGGTGGGAAGAGCAGGACAAGTGTGTGGGTGGCTGTCAACGGGGGCAGGGATGGCTCTGGTGTGCAGCCATGGCCAGTGGGGTACAGTTGGGCACATGCCACTTCAGTTCTCTTTAGCCTCATTCTGATGCAGTGCAAAGGGCATACCGTGAGTTCTATCCCACAGTTTCACTTATTCCATAGCCCTCTCCCCCTGCTCCCCCTTCCTGTCCTAGAGGAAAGTGCCAGCAATTGCCTGAGGACTTCCACCTCCTCATCCTCCCTCAGAATGTGGGCTGGCATTGCACACTTCTTTTTCCATAAACCTCACTCCAGGATGTTTCACTGCCACATCCTTCCTTTTCCCAAGCCCACTTAAGTCCCCATGACTTTCCTCTCCCTGCCAGAAAACCAAAAGTCCAGGACTTCTGTATGCTGAGCTCCAGGCCTGGTCATGCAAACTTGCCCCCAGCAGCAAGCTGACTCCCATGCATGGCCAGCTGCCTTGACCCTGTGGAACAGGTTTGCAGATTTGTCCTTCCAGCCTCCCACACTTCTGCATGTTCTATGCTCTTGTGCTGCCCGTTATAGATCAGAATGGCAAAGGTACAAGTGCTGCTCCTTGGTCTGTGTTCCTGGGACTGCACTCCAGGCTGTGCTCTATGGGCTTAGTAATCACCCATCTCCCTCTCTCTTTTTGTTCTTGTGCTGTGCTTTCAGATGCTTGGTGAAGCAAGTCCAGTCAATATTGTATTGAAACTCAACCAGCTGATTTCTTTGCTGTCTTCCATTGAAGAAAAGGTAGAGTTTTCCAGCTATTTTATATAATCTTCTTGTCCTCCTTTGCCTCTAGTTTGTTTCTTGTTCATCGTCAGTGCAGTGCTGTGCCGCAGTAAGATGGCTTTGTTCTGTTTTCATTACTTTTAGTGTAGTGCAGAATCACCAAATGCAGTAAATTACACATAATTATTTTACAGGTGAAAACACTGTTGATTGAAGGTCCTGATTCAACACACCGGCGCTCCCTTATCCCCCCTGTCACTTTTGAGGTAAATTTACTCCTTTAACAATGCTGATCATAATGTGGAAGGACAGTAATGCAGATTTATGTCAGTATTTCAGCTCCTGGGAAGTTTGCTGTTCTGCCACAGAGATAACAGCTATTCCTGGATGCTGTTTGGCACCATGAAATTGCCTAGGAGATGTCTGATGAGACTGGCATAATGATATGCGTCCAAGAATTGAGGGAAGTGCTGCATTTGTAATACATGTGACTGAAGTGTAGAAGGTCCCTCATGGAAAACGTCTCTGTATTCCTCTAGGTGAAAACTGACTCCCTAGGAATTTTCTCAAAAATGCAACTCAAAGTGGATGTGGAAATGGGAAAACTGATTATCAAGAGATCTAAGGATGGTCCAGAAGACAAGTTTTATACCCACAAGAAAAGTAAGATGTCAGCTTAATGTCACAAATGCTGACATAGGCTCTGCGTCCCTGGATGATGGGGAGGGGTTCCCTCCAGCCCCACTCAAGGCAAGATTTGGGCCAGAGGACAGGGAATCCTGCTAGGTCCTGGGTGCTGCATGAGCACCAGTCAGCAAGACACAGATATCTCAGTACTGGGATAACCAGCTTTCACAGATTGTTTTAGACCCAATCTCCGGGTCTAAATGAAGACACTGGAAGCAGCACTGCAAGGGAGCAGGTTTTGGTAGAAGATTCCCTGTAGACCTGGTTGCAATAGAACCATTTTTCTTCTGAAAAGCAATGTCACTTGAAGAAAAACCCCAACATTCTGCAGGAACATGCTGACTTCTGAGATGATTTTTGATGGTAAAAAGCTAGACATTCAGTTTCAGTAACATTTTTCAGTGAATTTCCCTTGATTTTTTTTTTTTGTAGATCAGTATCTCTCATCACGAGCAATGCCAGTTTGGTCTGTGATTGCCTGATTCAAACAACTTCCCTTTTTTCTGTTGTGTTTCTGAACAGGCAGCTCACTGAATTTGAGACAAAGAGGTTTGTGGGAGAGTAGATTATGCCCTTGGGCTCTCTCCTGCTCGAAAAGCAACCTGTTGCTGGCAGTAATTGAAAAGATGAGCTTTCATGCATGGCTTTCTCCACCTGGTGTTCATAATCATTAGCTGTTATTTTAGATGGAAGGAATCACCTTTACCACCAAATGAGGTTTTACATCCTCTTTCACATATGGGGAAGGAACATATGTAGGCTGGCTCCTGATACAAGGGGATTGCCTGCACAAAGTTAAGGTTTCATTTCACACTGCAAGGCTTGGGATGGAAAAGAGCTCCAAGCAGAAGAGTTTTGGGGGTCCTCTTCACTTGGAGTCCAAATCTGTTCCTATTGGGAACAGGATTAAGCAACTTTAAAATGCAGGTCTGCAAGGCAAACTCCACAGACAGAAAAGACCATGTAAATCCCAAGCCTTTGAGCAGGTTTCTGTTCATTTTGGTGGGACCTTTATTTCAGTGACTGCAGCTCATGACACCCAGCCTCTGTTCAGTCTTGCAGCTCATCAAGTCCCAGAAGCTTCCAAACAAGCTGGTGATTGTTGTGGAAACAGAAAAAGAAAAAACACAGAGGAAGGAATATGTTTTTTCTGATTCCAAGGTATGTACATGGTGTTTCTTTCCTGCCAGCCTGGAGCAGGTACCCAGGTGGGAGTGGAACATAGGGCATTCCTTGGTAGAAAGAGGACAGCAGTTGCTTTTGTAAAAAATAAATTTCTCCTTTGTTTTGGAAACATCCAGAAAATGAACAAGTATACTGTCTAAAGGGAGATACTGCACACCTAAGTGCTGTCACTGAGGCAAGAGGGCAGAGCAAGCCCTGAGGAGAAGCAAGGAGTCAAGATGGCCACTGTGAAGAGGTTCATATAGACAAAGAGGGAAGAAAATACTTTTTTCTGACCAGCTCAGCATTTGTTAAAGCAATGCAGAAGCTAAATGCCTAAAAAAGCACCACAGGAAAGGCAGCCTCTTGGAAGGTTTCAGGATAGTGCAGAGCTCATCTGCCCTTCTAGTGTGCTGGGAATTTCCTGGTTCAGCTGGTTTTTCAAGAGGTCATGTTGGAGGAGTTAAGTGTCTCATTAATTTTCTCTGCTCCTCCCTGTTTAGAAGAGAGAAGGGTTCTGCCAGCTTTTGCAGCAGATGAAGAATAAACACTCGGAGCAACCAGAGCCTGATATGATCACCATCTTCATTGGCACCTGGAATATGGGTATGGGCTCCCTTCTGCCATGGGCACTCCTTCAGACACTGCCTAAAGGTGTGCTCATCTGGCATGACAAGCTCCAGACTCTCTGTGTTCCATGGCAGGTCTGTACACCAGGGCTGTCCTCTCCCTGGGACAGGGGAAGAGCTGGTATCTTACTCTTGCATGGGGTTTGACACTTCTCCTGGTTCCAATCAAAGGACCATGAAGTTGTCCCTGTTGGGTTCGGAAGGGTTGTTCAAGTGACAGGGAACTGTGGCTGGCACAAAGCTGGTGCAGCAGTGCACATCATCCTCCACTGTGCAGAAAGGACAGGAGCAATTCCACAAACTGCACACCAGCTGCTCTCATTTGACTAGGGGCAGTTCATGTCCAGCCTGGGAAGACAGCTGAGTGTCTGTGGTACTTAGAGAAGGGAACAAGGTGTGGTTGAGGACAGTGGAATATAGGTTATTTTTCTCCCTTTTGGGACTGAAACCTGGTTCAGCTGCTGTGAGCTGAGCTGTCTGTGCTTGGCCATCCTTAAGGAATAAGGTCAAGGCAGTGGGAGGCCAGGAGGAGTACAGCCTTTACTCCTGGCTAGCCTTGGCCTTGGAAAGCTGATCAACAAGAGGAAGGTGGTCAAAGCAGAATCACTCCTTTCTCAGTGACTCGGGGGGGTAACGTCATTGTCATCTTAGAATAGTGTGCCCTGGCTGATACGAAAGTGATACGAGATGTGAAGCCCATAATTTCTGTCCCCATGTGTTATCTTCATCCTGGTTTTGACGGAACATGCTCTGACTTCTTTGGTGTTTGATGTGTTAATAAAAGGTGCAGCCCCAGCTCCAAAGAAGATCACCTCCTGGTTCCTCTCCAAGGGGCAGGGGAAGACACGTGATGACACTGCTGACTACATCCCTCATGACATCTATGTGATTGGCACCCAGGAGGATCCCCAGGGAGAGAAGGAATGGCTGGAGACCTTAAGGCAATCTCTGCAGGAAATCACCAGTATCAGCTTCAAAGTGGTGAGGGGTTATTCCAGCTATTGCATGGAACTCAGGAGATGAGGGTGTACATGTTGTACAAGTAAAAGAGATGGGAATAAGTAGGATTTTGCCTGTACCTTCTCCCTTTCCCTCCCTTTATTGTCATTGCATTTGGGTAAGGGAGAGTGGACTGAATATGTTGTGGACTCCACAAGATGCCCCCCCTGGAGCTGGCTAGATGGACCTGTTGCTATGGACGGTGACAGCCCTCTGCCAAAGCAGGGACTCTGCCAGCTTAGGAGCAGGGGGAGATGCTGAGCACTCAAGTCAAGTGCTGGTGTTATTTTGACTTTCAAAAAGAATGAGACTGTTAAACTTCCTAGATCTCACCCTAGGCTAATGTACTTTCAGAGTAGGATGTAACAGTACATCCTAGGCACAGGCAGAGTCATAAGAGAAACTAAACCTTTTTAAGATCAGCTTTGGACATTCCTGGGTTTCAGTGATGTCAAGAAACAAATCTAAGCATATCTGGAAAGCTAAGTCTCACGGTAATTGGGAAACTATTTTGTGCAAGCAAGATAATCCAAAGATTAAGTAGAAAAAAGGACAAGAAAATAGAAAGGTCCTTCCTTCCAGCATTGATTAAAATTACTGAAAACATATCCTGAGCACAGGAAGAAAATTTCTGTTGAAGTGCTATTGAAGGAGTCAGGAAGGCTGCAGCCACAGTGCAACTTGGCAAGTATTTGCAGAAATATAACCTCTACCCTTCCCATTCCTGCAGATAGCCATCCATACCCTCTGGAACATCAGGATTGTTGTCCTGGCCAAGCCAGAACATGAGAACCGCATCAGCCACATCTGCACAGCCAATGTGAAGACAGGCATCGCAAACACGCTGGGTGAGGCACGGGCAGGGCCTGCCCAGACAGCTGCGATCTGCTCAGCCCACATGGAACAGATCTTCTTCTACAACACTCCTTGGGCAACATTTATGTGACACTCCTAAAGTTATATCCCATAGCACTGGTTATGTTTTACCCTGTAAGAGAGGAAATCTATTTATGTGTATATGTAGCACACATATATATATTTAAATTCCCATCAAACACTTTTGACTGCCTATTGGATTGCTCTTTCTTGGGTTTCACAAGGAAGTTGCTCTTCTCTCCCTTCAACTAATTTTTTAGCACCCTTAAAATTTTTTTCCCACAATCTGTGCTGTACACACTAATTTTTTCTGTGTTGATTAAGTCAATTTCTCTTCTCCATCCTCCACTTTACTTCACATGTGCTAGGTGCTTTATTATCTTTGCTAGACTCAGCCTGGAGGTGGATTAATTTTTTGTCATTTTTTACTTCCCTTTTGCCAGGTAATAAAGGAGCAGTGGGGGTGTCATTCATGTTTAATGGAACCTCCTTTGGGTTTGTTAACAGCCATTTGACTTCAGGGAGTGAAAAGAAACACAGGTAAGATACATCCTCCCCTCTCAAAAATGGCTTTTGAGCCAGGGTGAAATTCTCTGGGCCATGTTTGGAAGGAGGGCCCACCAGACAGGCACAAACATGTTTTCCTGACCATAAAAAAATGGTTTAATGTCTCCTGGGAGGGCATTTAAACAAGGGGTTTCTGCTATGTGGCCATACCACATGGGTGCAGGGAAGATGGATGGCAAAATTATTTCAGGGCCAAGTGTAAAAGTCTCACACAACACTTACATGACCTGTCATGAAAACCCATTGCATGAGGAAAACAGTTCCATGATCTACAGTGTTTTGGAGAAACGTGGGAAGGTTTTTCCCATACCAAAATAATGTGCTGAAAGGGACTGGCTTCCTCCTCACTGTAGGCAGTGCTGTGAGCCCTAGGACACAGCTGAGAAAGATCCCTGAGGAATACCAGGAGGGAGGTGTAGAACAGGAATATCCCCGCAGTGACTAATTCTCTATACCCAGCTGTGAAATAAGTGTTCGCGGATTAGGCAGGTTCTGGTCCGCACAGGACTGGAAGGCAAAGATCCTGACACCACTGGGAGATCAGTGTCCACACTGGGAGGAGCTGGAGCAGTTGGAAGGAGTGGTTTTGACAGTGAAGAGGATTTAAAATGAAGAGTTTGGCCTTGTCATCTTTCCCAGTCCAGGAAACAGATGGTGTGGGATTTCTGCACTTAGTCTTTGCTACTGATGAAGTTAACTTCTATGGAAGGGTTCCTCAGGGCCTGGAAGAGCTGCCAAAATCTAGTTATGTGTTTGCTGCTGAAATCTGAAGGAAACAATCTAATGCTGGGTTTCTAGGACATATAGCTCAGAAAAGCACAGCCCCGGGAGGCAGCAGAAGTGGCTTCAGGAGCACATTCCCTGGCCCTGTCTGCTGGAGTGGCAAGTTCTCAGTTTCTGATCTGCTCCTCTGTAGCTGCTGAGTCGGTGCAGCTCCCTCCTGGTAAAGCTGCAGCCTCTGCCATCCCAGGCATTTGGAAATTACATGGCAATTTAGGATGTCAGGCAGATGTTTCTTGTCTTGACAGACGCAACCAGAACTACATGAACATCCTGCGCTTCCTGACACTGGGAGATAAGAAACTGAGTCCATTTAACATCACTCATCGCTTTACTCATCTTTTCTGGCTGGGAGACTTGAACTACCGTGTGGAACAGCCCCCAACGGTGCGGGATGCTGCGGGAAGCCCTGCAGGGACAGCACACTCTGTTGCTATAGGAGTGCTCTCTTCTTCCAATCTAGGGCAACATGGCAAAAAGAGGGGAGACTGAAGGGATCCCCAGGGCGTGAGTGTGGCCCCAGTTGAAGGAGAGTAAGGAAATCCCCTTTGCCCTCTCCAAGGATTAATGGACCCTGAAATGCCATCTAGCACACTTTGCTGCTTCAAGCAGCCTTGGTTCCCCAAACCTCCCAACTTTCCTTCCCACTGTGAACAAGCATCTGTCCCTGAATGGCTCAATCCAGAGATTGCCTTTCTGCTCTGGTTGGTGAGCTTGGAATGGCTCAAAGAGGCCTTCAGGAACAGGCAAGCCTGTTCATAAATACTGGATAGGTTTCAGTACGCGGGAGAAAACACCAAGCTCGGTGTTGATGTGCATGTAGGTTGTGAGTGTGTGTGTGTGTGTGTTCTTGTGTAGGGGATGTGTGGGCATTTCAATACCTGTTTTGATAGACAAATGTTCAGCCACACAAAAAAGGCTGGGGTGTTGCAGTGAAGGGAAGGATGGGGAAGTGGCAGGGGCTACAGCTCTGTCAAACAGTTCAGGAGCACTCACCAATTTACCTGTGAAGGGAGTATTTATAAGAAGGTTTTGCATCATCTGCAGCTCTGCTGTTTACCTTGTTGGCAGGAAGCAGAGAATATTATCCAGAAGATCAGGCAGCAGCAGTATCCGGAGCTGCTGGCTTTCGACCAGCTTCTCCTCGAGAGAAGAGACGAAAAGGTGTTCCTGCAGTTCGGTGAGATCCTGCACTGGCTGGCAGGTTCCTCTGCTACATCCACCAGCTTTCTCTGCCAGCCCCAGCTTGGGGCAGGGTGCACAGGGCAGTGCCTCTCTTGCCCAGGTGAGGCTCCCAATGGCCAAGCTGTAACCAAGCTCTTTCCCTGTTTTAGAGGAAGAGGAGATTACTTTTGCTCCAACCTACCGCTTTGAGAGAGGCACCCGGGAGAAGTATGTTTACACCAAGCAAAAAGCTACAGGGGTAGGTTAAAACTGATTTCCCTTCAGAGGTATATGGCAGAGTTGTGACAGCAACTTCTGCAGAAGAATGTGACCTAAACCAATCTCTGTGTCTTCTGCCCTTGTAGTGTTTTGAAAGGAGTCAATACAAACAAAAAGACTTGACACAAATATATGGTGCTTGGGTGAATGAATTTCCTGTTCTTTTGTGAGCTGGCCCTTTCCATTCTTCTTGACATTATTTCTCTTTTGCTTTGCAGATGAAGTACAATTTGCCATCCTGGTGTGATCGAGTGCTCTGGAAATCCTACCCCATGGTGCACGTTGTGTGTCAGTCCTATGGTGGGTGGAGAACAGATTGTCGAGAGCAAGGCAACCAGTCTGAAACGGAAATGATTCAGAACAGAGTCTGTAGGATCTCCCTGCACTGCCAGGCACTCAGCATAGAGGGACCTGATGTTAAACGAGGCAGAGGGGAGCCAAAATCTCTCTGCCTGTAGCCTTACAGGGCTGGGAATTCATTCTGTTATTCTTTTATATGCAGAACACCACCTGGACAGTTGCAGCTGTCCAACTTTAGGCCATGCTGCAGGAACACTTTAGACCAGTTATTTCTTGGCAGCAACCACCACTTTTCCTGTGCAGTCACTTCCAGGAACTCCTGACAGTGAGTGCCAGCAGGACAGACCCTGTGTACACAGTCCAGTCTACAGAGACTGGAGCTGCAAACACATCTCTTGTATCAAATCATATTCCAGAAGAACTGTGTGGTACCAAGAGCCTGTTCCCTTTCCTGCTGAGAAGCATCACTAAAGTGCAGTGCAGGGAAGAGAAAAAACCCACAAAACCTGTTTAATAAAAGACTCAAACACCAGTTCCTAGAAATGTCATCGACTACATGTGTAGGACTGAGCATCTGAGCATGCTGTTCATGGTTTCCTATGCATGGATTGGGAGCAGGGCTGTGAAAGTCTCTCACGGATCAGGCAGGTTGATGTGATCACAGAGCCCATGATGCTGAGGTGTGGGGTTGAATAGGCCTCTCTGGAATGACTGGGTTTGCTGGAACTCAGTGTGCGCTTAGATCCAATCAGGCCTTCCTCACCCACTGTTAACTTTGGGCCAGGAGTTGCTTTATAGCATTGAAGTAGCACCAGTGTATTCTTGTGTGATTTCCTGCCATATTAGAGCTATAATTAGCTGTGCATGTTGCAGAGGTAACCAGGAAGCCTGTAAGGGCTTTTTGTATTGGATGACTCTAACACTGACAGTCACCTACAAAACAATACAGTAAAATGGTATCCCTTAACCCAATCTTTCTGTATTCTGAAAGAAGGGTTACATTCATGTGTACTGACATGAGTTTATGTAGAGAAACACTTTTGATAGAGACAGTTACCAGAGAGACTGTTATGTTTTCTGGAAAATTACTGAATAATATTTCTTTGGCAGTGATCTCCTCAGAGCAGGGCAGTAACCATCCTCCCTTTCTCACTGGCAGGCTGCACCACTGACATCATGACAAGCGACCACAGTCCTGTGTTTGCCACCTTTGAAGTGGGAGTCACCTCACAGTTCGTTTCCAAGAATGGTCAGTCAGGTTGGGTGCACGTGTGCCATCTTCACCTTGGATACAGAATGCAGTGCTTTCTATATGCTGAGAGAAAAAGCTGATTCTTTGAGTCCACTCAAAAACGCCCTCTCTTTATCTCCTGCTGAAAGTGACATTATTTTCCCTCCCTCTTTCCTAGACTCCAAATATACAGATTCCCAAGGAGAGATAGAGTTCCTGCACTGCTACGCTACTCTGAAGACCAAGTCCCAGACCAAGTTCTACATTGAGTTTCATTCTAGCTGCTTAGAAAGTATGGGTTTGCTCTTTTTTTTGTTTGTTTCTGCCAGTTTTCTGCATGTTTGGATTAGTCCTCCTTCTTGCTTTGATATAAAAAAATAGCTATGTGGATCATTCATTCCAATGCAAAAAAAAAGGATGTCCTAAAGATTTGCTATAGTTTGCTAGACATTCTATACTGGCAGCAATACAGTCCAAACTGCACAGCCAAGGGAGCTGTAATCCATGCTTAGACATGTAGCCTTCCAACAGGTTTCTCACCTTGTTTGTCAACCTGATAATTTCTTTCTTGATGGGAAACATGTATTGTTCTTGCTTATCACACAGAAAATGCCTACACAGCAAAGATGTGATCGATTAAATATCTGATTGTACCTGCTACAAATGATCAGATGATTTCAAAATAAAGCGTCTGCATTATGCAAACAAAAATAATTTTAAATAATTGAATTAACCTGTTTTAACAAAGAATAAGTCAGAGGATCATCTAAAAGGGAAATGAATGCTAGTGATGTGACTTTGTAAGTGGAACTGTGTACCCCGCAGCACTGCAGATTTCACTCCCTGTGCCCATGCTGTGGGGCTGAGTCTCAGCTGTTTATGTAACACAAGCCTACATGCCCTTACTGTGGGTTTTTTAAAGCAATCTCCCAGCACAGAACTGCTCTTGTAAGTGGGACAGCAAGCCTTTGGTGGATGCTTCATCACATTATCGCATGTCAGAGCGCTGTGTCAAAGACAGTTTCATAAAAGATTATTTTTTGGCTGTATCAAAATTTGCATAAATTTCTATGGAAACAGTGTATTACGAATCTTAAATTAGAATTTCAAAAGTATGCTATCTTGAGTGGCGTAGGAAGAGCTGTCATGTTCTTATCCTCCGGTCCATGTATGCACTGATCTCCTCAGTGCCAAGTTTAACTGCAAAATTAAACCATTTAACAGTGCTCTAGCAAAACCACTTGCAAATTTACTGTGTAAAATATCATCCAAAGCTCAGACTTTAGGCTTCTTAATACTTTTAAAATTTGCATCCAAGTAGGAAAATAATTGTAGGCTTTTTGGAGACATAGTGAAGAGGATTTGTAGCCCAGTTCTTGCTGTCTCTCTCCTGGTAAACTCCTTTCTTGTCCCTTTGCAGGCTTTGTAAAGAGCCAGGAAGGAGAAAATGAGGATGGAAATGAAGGGGAGCTTGTGGTAAAGTTTGTTGAGGCACTTCCAAAGGTAAACTGGGACTATACTTCCATATTTGTATGGAAAAGAAGCTTCCACTTTCATCCCATAAGCAATGTTAGGTCCTTTACTTTCATAAATACTATTTTCAGGAACATTGTTGTGGTCTTGTTTACACTTAAAGGGACTGTAAGAATGCAGGATGGGCTTAGGCTAAACAGAGTATGTTGTAGGCAGGAAAGGACTTTCATGTCAGTGTACTTACATGTCTACCAAGAATTTTGCTGGTGTGATTATGCCATTCAGGACCATGACTTTTTTCTCACATTTTTAGTGAACATAATGCTGGTTTGAGCAGGCCCATTTTTTTAGTTTTAAATGGAAAATAGAACATCTTAAAGAGCAACTCTGCCCTGGAGTTTCTTTGCCTGATCAGATAAAACTTGGTATATTTTAGAAAAGTTGATTAAGTATTTTTTACCTGTGTTAAAAAGAACATCAGTGGCCAGAAGTAGTATTCTGTGTGTCAGTGGCAGACACAAGTCCTGTCCTTGAGATCAGAGCTGTTCTTCATTTCTTGGCATGTGGGGAGTTGAAAGAACTACAGGAGCTCCTGAATTTGGAGCAAATATGCAGGTCAATACCCTTCTAAGGAGCCCAGAAGTGCTGACTTTGGAAAGAGTGCCTTACACCGAGAGACTTTGGAAAGACTCTACAGTAAGTGACTGCAACAACAGCCAGATGGATTTTTGGGAACAGACTGTAATCAGAGTCCAGATGCCTTCCTCCTCTGGCAATTTTCAGTCCTGGACTACAGGAGAAAACTGCAGTTCATCCCATGAGTATCAGATTTGCAGCATTCCATTTGCTGTGCTGGGACTCAAAGAGTGCAGCCTTCTACCACAGATACCCAGATATTATCAGAGGCTGATCCTGGAGGTGACATGATATCCTCATGGGTTTATCCAGCAGAGTTTTCCTCATTTGGGACTGAGTTCCAGGGAGAAGTGTGCTCCTGTCAACCATGTGTTGTATTCACCCACCTTAACTTGTCTTTGCAGCTGACTCCAATTATTTCAGACCCGGAATACCTACTGGATCAACATATCCTGATCAGCATTAAGTCATCAGACAGTGATGAATCTTATGGTAAGTGCTTAGCATTAAAGTTCTGGATGAGTCAAAATCTACTTAGATTCTTCTAAACTACTGAAAGAGTGGGAAAGAACAGAAGTAACTCCTATAGACTGAACATCTATGATTTAGAACTCAACATACACAGAAATACACTGTGGGCACTATTTTGTGAAGTAATTGTGATTAGAAGATTATTAACTCAAAGCAACAACCTGTGTGAGCTTTACCAGCTCTTGAAAGAGCAGTGGCTTAAAAAGAAAGTCTTTTACAGGAACTGAATCAGGAGTCAGCATGTTTAAATGTGTTTATTCAGGACATACAAATCCTGTTTCACTTGCACTTACTTGAGGCATTTCTCCTGGCTACAGAAAAGTATATGGCTGTGCTTGTGGCTCCCAGATTCTCACCAGCCAGAGACTGCAGTCCTTGCCCACCGAAGGCTCTTTGCCTAAATCTCATTAACAGCAATAGCAGCTATAGGCTCACGTTTTCCTTGCCAGGAGTGGAAGCTCAGAACCCTGAAGTTACCCACAGGTAACTTTGATGCCCAAATCCTTCACACATACATGAAGTGAAATAAATGTCCCTAATTTCTCAGAAGATATTATGCTCCTTACTGTGATCCAAAGCAGATTCTCTCCAGTAATTACAGACCTGTCAGTGCACTGGTAGTAGATGACACAAAATATTTCAGTACCTACTTTCTCAGTCCCAGCCTCTTTGTCCCCCTGTTGTCTTTTAGGGGAAGGGTGCATTGCCTTGCGAATAGAAGCAACAGAATCCTTAGCTCCTATCCATACTGTGCTGACACACCATGGAGAGAAAACAGGAATCTTCCAAGGTGAAATCAAGTTACAAACATCACAAGGAAAACAGAGAGAGAAACTGTATGGTAAGGAACATCATCATCTCTGCAATGCTCATGCTAGAGAATGCTCACCTCAAAAGATTCCTGATAACTGTCAAGGAATTGAAAATTATCTCTGCAGTGCCTGTAGTCACAGAGAGTGCTTTTGATGCTGAGTGCAAGGAGGTGTGAGTATGGTTAGCTCTCAGGAGCATACCTGTACTCTTTCAGGAAGACAGAACAATCGGATTCCTTGGGGTTTTTCATCATTCAAGTAAATTCAGCAGACTGAGAGAGCCCCCTGTCTGTCACCAGCACTGGTTTTACTGAATGGGGATACCTTACTTCCACTTGTGACATGACATACTCCATGCCAAGCTCTCCCTGCTCCAGTCATCCTGGGGAGCAAAGAGTATGTCAGACTCTCAATGAGCAGTTCTTTAGCTAGAAGATCACAAACATTGCTTTTTTCACCTTGCTATCTGTTGTTCTCATTCAGAGTACAGAAGCAGCCATTTACAATTATTCATGACATTTACAATTATTCTCAATGGTAAAATAACTGTATGTGGCTGTTTGGTGGGTCATGACCTTTGTATTTCAAGACACATATTTCTTCCTCTGTCAACAAAACATGACATGTATTGGTGGGCAGTTGAAAACATAACAGCAACAACAGTTTTAAACTGTCCATCATTCTGATGGACAAATAGAGATGCCTTAATGAACACGGGAACACAGAAAACTTGAGCAGACAGACTCAGGAGATGTGTGCCCCTTCTTTCCTTCAGATTTTGTAAAGATTGAACGTGATGAAATCACTGGTCAGAAACCAAAGAACGTCAGCAATTTAGAGCCTAACAAAGACTGGGATCAGACTCACAGGTAAAGGGCAAGTGGGTAAGTCAGTTCCAGGAAAATGGTTGGCGCCATAAATGCAAAGCTGGGCTTGCTGTGGGAGCAGCATCAACAGGTGTGCTGAGCACTGGGAAGCTGCTTTGTGGCTCTCTGGTCAGGACTGGTCAATGCTCCTGTGCCCAAAGCTTCAAAAGCTGAGAATGCATTAGCCAGACTGCATCCCTGCACCCTCTTAAGAAAGGCCCTTTTATTTCCAACAGAAAGTCAAAATCTACTCATCTGATGGCCAGAGAGGCAGCAGCTGTCGCTCGCTACTGGGGAAGTGCTGTCCCTTCTCCAGACAGCCTGGGAAAGGAGGATATCTTACGGTAACCTTGCCACCTGACCTCTGACAGCTTGGGGTGGGAAGCTATACTCAAACTGCCTGGCTTTTCCTTTCCAAGAGTCACAGGATGAGTCTCAGTAAGGCTGTCCTTTCATCTGTTTTCACTGGGGCTTTTCCTTACAGGCAGCTTCTGGCTGGGCCCAGAAACCCAGAACAACCCCTATATGTGGCTGTAGAAACTGAGTGCTCTCTGCAGCCTGGAAAGGGAAGCATCTACCACAGCCACAGGAACTATTTTGGGAGTGGGGGAGGTGGTCTTGACCCAGCTGCTTTCTCTCCAGGGACCAAGGGGAATGAGATACTAACAGGACTCCCACTTATTCCCTGATTCTGAAGCAACAGTAACCAAAAAAAAAAAAAAGTAAAAAAAAAGTAGGTAATATTGACTCTAAGCAGTCAGTGGGCACTAACTCCTTTGTAGCTGGCAGGGAGACAAAAAACCCCAGTGTATTTGTGCATGTACCTCCCTAACAATATTTCTTCTCTTAAGCAGCTCCATCCCCACAGACATGAGCAACCCCAACTACCTGGGCATGGCTGCCTTCTCTCAGCAGCCCTCTGCAACCTGCCAGCTTAAGCAGACACCTTCATCAGAGCAGGCACCTTCCCTCTGGAACTATGAGCAGCAGTCCAAAGAGAACACCTCCCTAATGGGACAGAGTCAGTCATCCTCCACATCACCCTCCTTGTCACCTCTATCTCCAAAACCATCCCTCCAGCCTACAGCAAACAGAAGCATTTGTAGTTGGAGTCAAGATCACCAGTGAGTGTTTGAG
The DNA here is from genome assembly GCA_013399835.1 of Leptocoma aspasia. Taxonomy (NCBI): domain Eukaryota; kingdom Metazoa; phylum Chordata; class Aves; order Passeriformes; family Nectariniidae; genus Leptocoma; species Leptocoma aspasia. Next base: position 235,666 of record VXAX01005631.1, read on the forward strand.
TTTTGCACTGAGGCTGGGCTCCTCTCTTCTGTCATTCTGCACAGTCACTGTTTCATTATCTGTTTAGAGAGTTCAAGGTGCAATGTATTCTTTACGTATTTTATCTCTAGAATTGGAAAGATAAGTGAAGGTCACAAGTGCAGACATCACATACTCAAAGAAAATTAGTGTAGGAGTTCCTCAGACAAAGATAATGAGTTAAAATTAAATAATGGAATCTTAGAATCATAGAATGGTTTGGGTTGGAAAGGACCTTAAAGCTCATCTCATTCCATCCCCTGTCATGGGCAGGGACACCTTCCACTATCCCAGGGTGCTCCAAGCCCCATGCAACCTGGCCCTGGACACTTCCAGAGATCCAGGGTCAGCCACAGCTTCCCTGTGCCTGGGCTTCAGCACCCTTCTTCCTAACATCTAACCTAAATCTCTTCTCTTCTATTTTAAAACTTCCCCCTTGTCCTGTCATGAACTGCACTCTCCCTCCTTCGTGTAAATCCCCTTTAGGCACTGGAAGGGTGCAGTGAAGACTCCCCAGTTGTCTCAGCCTGATATATGTAAGTTTAATTCTATACCAAAAGAAGAGAAGTTTACAAAGTTGACTGTAATAATAAAGAAGAAAAGGGGGGAGTGTGGCATAGATCCTTCCCCTGGATGGGAAGGAGAGGTCCTTCATGTGTTATATGTGAAGTACTTTCACTGAATTTCTACTGGCACTATGCAAATGTCCAGCTGCTGCAGAAGGCAGACTCCATGTACTGACTCTATCACAAGCCTTGATGCAGAATTTCCACCTGGCAACTGAAAATATCCCATCCCTTCCCAGCTTAGTGAAGTAATGAGGCTACTTCACCCTAGTGCATGGGTGCAATCTGTGTCCTTATTGCAGACCTCTTCACAGCCAAGAGACAGCTGCTCTCTGAGCTAGGCTTGAGTTCCCTGGTAAATGGGTTTGGCACTCTGGAAGTCAAAACTCGCAGCAGTCAGAGCTGCCAGCACTGCTCGGGTCTGTTCTGTACCCAGCAGTGCTCCATCATGGCTCAGCTCTCTGCTCCCGCATGCACTGACTCCCAGAAAAGAGCTTGAGACAAGGAACACAACTCATTTGAAGACACTCAAAGAACATGTGCCACTCACCTTTATTCCACTCTGCTCAGTGATACTGTGGCTGATTTTTTAAGTACCTTGAAGGTGAAAGCCTGGCCAAATCAGGTTGAGTGACCCAAACCCATAGGACCTGCTGTGTCCCATTGTACAGCTGTGCTGTCATTTCAGGCTGAGCTGCAGCTCAAAGGGCTCTGCTGGGAGTGCACATGAATTATCTCACCCTACAGCAGAGTTATTATTCTTACACTGTGCACTTGGGTGCATTAAGGAAATTTATCCCTTCCTTAGGAATACCATGCTGCATTGGTAACAAGAGGAGATTGACCTAGTTGTAAGATGCCACAATATGATGTGAGCTCTTATTTTAAGCCTCTAGATAACCATTTCCATCCTCTCTGCCAGATCTGAAGATTAATATTCAAATTCAGATTTGTGTGTGTCGCAGAGTCATCAAAAGACCCAGCACAGTTTGGCTTGGTAGTTTATCTGTGCTCAAAAAGAAGCCAAACATCACTTTGACAGGACTGTAACCTAGCAGGGAGTTTACACAATGCTATGCATATCTGCACTCTGCTCTCATGTTACTAATGTTTAATCAAAGTAAAAACACTTCTGTTCTCTCTCCCCAAATTTAATTGTTTTCCTGTTGCCCCTTTAGGCAGTCAGTTTAATTTGCTCACACTCATTTACTATTCATGTCCTCTCTAAATCAGTCAGTGACTCTCTTGCCTGCTCTTCACAAGTCTCCTTTCCACCCTACTTCCATAACTGTAGGCCGCCTGATGTGGGGAAATCCACAGCAGAGCCTGTGCTGCAGGAGGAGGGGCAGCAAAGGCCAGAGATGTTCGAGAACCCACTGTACTGCTCCATGGGCTCCAAGGGCAAGGTGGCCCCCAAGAAAGAGCAGGAATATCCCAAGGCCTTGTGGAAAGAGCAGCTGCCACTGCCTGAGCAGAGCTGTCATCTCACAAAGCCACAGGAGTCTGAGTGCAGCAAGACCTCTGGCAAACAGCCATCGCCACCTTTCCTGGTGCCCACACAGCGATTCCGGTCCTACACCTCATCCTGCCAACTGGAAGAAAAGAATACAGGGGAAAAGAGTCAAGGCAAACCAAAGATGACAACACCATTGGAAAACTCAGCACAGCTCAAAAAACTCGTGAAGCCATCAAGGGCTGAAGTCAGCCTGAGCATGCAGGGACAGCAGAACAAGCCACCCCTTCCCTCCAAGAGCCGGGCAGTGCTGGACATGCAGAACTCCAAGGGCCGCGACTATCGGGACAGTTCAGAGCTGCCGCACTCTGGGAAGCACCGGATGGAGGAGGGCCCGGTCAGCAGGACAGCTACACCGGTGTGTTACCTGGGGGAATGAAGGGGGTGGGAGTTGTCTTGGGCTGTGATGTCACTGTGACTGGAGTAGTATTGGCTTAGTCACTAAGTCCTCACTCCATGGTTCCTATCCAAGCTCAGTGCTGTCCCACAAACCTACAGGGCTTGCAGAGCAAGGGGTGCCAGGGAATATCCTAAAACAGTATTGCTGCAGAGGATGGCATGTTGTGAAACTATGGCCTTAGCTTTGCAGGAATTTTTACCTTCTTCTGGACTGTTTAAGCCTGGTGGTCCACAAGAGGAATGCAAATAGTCAGTACATTGCTATGTCTTGTTTTGAGCATACTGTGCTGTTCCTGAAAGTGGCCGATCCTGGCCTGATAGCACAAATCTGTAGTATTGGGCAATGGATTTGCTTTGCTGTAAGTAATAAAAAGATGATTAAAAGTAGTTAGTAGTTAGTGGTAGACACTTAGCAACTTAGAGCAGTGTGTCCGAAACCATTACTGAACCCTCTACAGAAATAATCAGACATATACTTGCCTGGACTGGTGGGTTTCTTTGTTGTGGTTTGGTTTGGTTTTGTGTTGCTTTTTGGTTTTTTTTTCAATGGAACATAAGAGCTGTATGAGAAGGAGTAGAGGAGGCCTTAGTAAGTACATTTGGGAGAAAAAGCCCACTTGAGCAGGCTGTAGGATTTTTTCTTTTCCATCACCATCAAAACTTGTAGAATTGACAATATACAGGCTGATGTCTTCTCTTGTCTCTACAGTGAACACAACACAGCAGCTGGTGGTACCCTAGGAGGGATCCTGATGGGAAGAACAATGGAGACTACTGCTTTGTTCACACTGATGTCCTCTAGTCTGGCTCTAAAAAAAGACTGAGGAATTTTATTTTTGAGGGTGTAGCCCTCCCTGTGATTATGAAAATGTTCTAGCTGAGAAGTTTATCCTATGTTGCTCAGACCAAGAGGGGCCAGGACCACAATACCAAATGCAAGTTAATCTTTTGAGCGTCGCTTTGGTACTTCCATTAAAAGGTGGGTGGCCAAGTACATGCATTAGTAAATGTTTTGGAAAAGAGGACAGTACGGTACAAGAACTAAGACATGGAAGGGGTGCATTGCAAAAACCCCCTTCCTACAAAAGCAAGATTTCTATTTTGTGTTACAGGATTCCTATTAAAGAGCGATAGGTAAAAGAAAGCATCTTAAAAGCGGTACAGCTCCAAAAGCATGTCCTATCCATGGAGCAAGGAGGTCAGGGAGGGTGGGGAAAGAGTCTGAAGAGCAGATACTGATGCAGGTCACACACTCTCAGTGGAGCCAGCCTTGCCTGGAGCTCGGGGCTGCATCCCTGCACCACCCAGGGGACACAGCAAGTGAGGGCTGGCCCATGGCACTGCAGCTCCTTTTCCTTCAAGCAGGCCCTGCTTTGATACCCTAACAAAGAAAGGGAAACACCAGAACCACAGGCAGAAACAGGGGAAGAGGAAGGGCCCATGGCAGCCCAGGAGTAAAGCTGCCTGGAGGGGCAGATAGCAGCACCCCAGCCTGCCTGGCAGCAAGCACTCTGCTTTGGAGGACACTGGCCAGCTGGTTTTGGAGCATTCTTAATAGACTAATGCTGACTTTACTGTACACTTTTGTTCATTGACTGAGAATGAATAATGTTAACATACTTGCCATTTCTGTTATATTCGTGTTAAGTATTAATGCTGTGGTTACTATTAGACTAAGCCTGTTTTGACTTAATCACTGCTATTGTTTCCATGTTGGTTACTTAAAAAATAATAAAATAGTCACCTTTCTGGTCATTCTTCATTGAAAATTCAGAACTGCCTGTCACATGATTCAGCTTTAGGTGGGTGTTACACCAGCTTGCTCAGTGACAGTAGTACCTGCCCAGAGAAAACACCAAAGGCACCAAGGAGAGCAGGGAAGACACAACAAGGATGACTGAGAATGCATCTGTCTGTCTGCACAGGCCTCTTGTGGATATAGCTGGTTTGAAAACTACAGGACCTGTTAGCAGGTACAGTTACTAATTGTGTGAGTGTAGAAAAGGTACAGTAATTTTACTGGAGGAGAAGAGGCCAAGTGCACTCTTGTGAGAATGGGTGGAAGAGGACAACCTGTAGGTAAAAACCTTTCAAGAGGAGATGATTTTGTGCCATGCAGGTTGGAGTTTCAAGGCATCATTACTGAAGCACCTGGCTCTCCAACCTACAAATCAGCAAGAGAGACCATGAGCTTACATTCCTCTTGCTTTATTCACCAGAACCCTCTCTGTGTAAACACCATAATTCAGTAGCCATGGTATTTCCCTGGCCCTGGGGAGCATTTCACTTTTCCAGCTTGCAGGAGAACTTGTGTGGCCACCGAGTAAAACCTCCCTGGAGCAGGTGAGCTTTGTGTCCAATACAGAGATGGCTGTGTTCTTCTACGTGTGGAGATAGAAATGGGATGAGCTTTCTATAAAAAAAAAAAACAAAACTTCTCAACAATGAGACAAACTCAGATTTTTTGATCTGTAAACTGTAAAAAATAAAGTATATTCACCAAAGTTTAGAAACTAAAAGCTGGATACAGCTTTTGGTGTAATCATTCTCCTAATTGGGAATGCTGCTTAAATTGTGCACAGATTTGCAGACAAACAGAGTTTCAGAACACTGGACTTGCTAAGGCATAAAAATCCATCCAGGTACTTAATTTGGCCTGTCCTTTAGAAAGGCATGTTGCTGAGGGAGAAAAGCAGCTCTCTTCCAAGTTTACAGCAGAAAAAAAATACATTCCTATTCCTATGCTAAAAATTGATTGCCTACCCACTTGGGGTTCCTGGAACTCCAAGTCTGATTAAATGGTGGCAAATGCCACCAGACTTTGTGCAAATGGACAATGTTCAAAAGAAGGCTCTGTAAAAAGCTTTCTGAAGCCTCTCTGTATGAGAGTCTTCTCAGGTGAAGAGCTTAGACATAGAGTGGAGAAGTGGGATAAGTGGTGAGACACTACACAGTACTTGTCTCTGTGGCCAGACTGGCTGTGCCTTGGGATGGTAGAAGTGGTAACAACAGCTGTGGGAGCTTGGCAGATGTGAATATCAGAAAACTGAATTTAAAAACTAAGTCTGGTGCTTCTGTTTATTTAATTATTAATTTCTGTCACAAAGCCTCTAAGATAGTATCTACTGGTTTTACTGCCTGTGTCTTGAGCCACATGAAAGCAGAACTGAACACAAGCTGCTTTCTCTGACATCCCTGAGCCTGAGACCCTCTTGCCAAACTAGGCACATTTCTCTTCCCTCTCTGCTGTTGTCTAGTTAAGTTGATACAGGTAGTATGAGCAAAAGACATGAACTGAAGGATATAAATTGTCCAAAAATGTACTGATTTTCCCCCAGATGTATTATCTATCAATAACCTTCCAGTGTCCTTTAAGTTCTTAAAATAGCTGGAGTCTTTTTGTACTTATTTCCATGGAGACCCAGCTGTCAAAAATGCTTGAAGCTCCCAACTACAGGATGTAATGTTGCAGAACACAGTAAGTTTTAAACCCCCCATTTCCTGCCTGCCCCTGTGCACCTAACACCAGTTTCCTTGTCCTCTCAGTGTACAACCACCACAGGGCATCTTTAAGCCTTTTCCTAAGATGTTGTGGGTGATATATTTTCTTCCTGATAAAGGTAGGGTCTTAGAGAAAATGGCTCAAGGAAGAGGAAAAACAGAAGGAAAACCAAATTAAGGTGAGTTACTCACTCCAAAATAGCAAAGGGATAATTTTGATGTTAGAAATGATGTTGCTTAAGCCTGTAATCTGCTGGGACCAAGCATCCTTTTTCTGTACAGCTTAAAACTAACCACTTAGTCACTATCCTCCCACTTGTTTTTAAAATGAAAGGATTGCTAAAATTTTACAACATTTTTTTGTTGGCCTTGTGATAATACAATAATAGTCCATGTGATTGAAGGGGTGTATTGGTCAGAAATTGATTCACCCCCAGACCAAGGTCCTTATTTTTATAACATTGTGAAGGCTCAGATATTAGTGTGTGAATAAACTGTGGGTGTCAGGACTAATTGACCAAGGTGACATAGGACAGTTCCCAGAGATCTCCTAACCAGTATCAGCAGATGGATTGGAAATAGACAATACCCAGATATTTCACTTTTATTTCCATAATCCCTTCCTGAGAGAAATGGACACTTTCCTCTGTGGGACATTTGCCAACAAGACCCTGTCCCTGCTGTCACTTGTGATGTTCCTAGCTGATAACACAGATCAAAGGTGCAGCCAGTGAGCGGGGCCTGGGAAAGTGACAGGTGCTGCAAAGCCTCGATCATCAGCTACATCAGCTACAGCTGTGTGGTGCTCATGGTGTTGAGGCTGAAGTATTTTGTGATGGGGTCAATGGCTTTGCCTGTTCTCTGTGCCCAGCTGGCACTGTCTCACATGCTGGTCACACCTGCCACCAAAGGGCTGCTGCAGTCCCTAGGGCATTCCTGCAAGGCCTATGAAAGGATTCGTTATGCAAGTGCTACAGAATAATCCAAATACTCCTTTCAATGTGCAGGAAAGATGTTAGCTGCAGAGGTACAAGATGTTCTTTCTAAATATATATGTAAGCAAACATCAAGTTATTACTCACATGAATATGAAAAAGATCCTCCTAACTCTACAGTGTGTGCATGGTGTTGTTTCAAATGAGGTTCCTAATAAAAAGTGTTTTAAGATTGCATTTGTGTTAAACTACTGAAGTTTCTCAGAAATTCTTTCAAAGTTGAATCCCAGGTTCACAGGAGAGACTTCTTTTTGCCTACTGCAATTTGCTATATTTTTTTCTGCATTATCTTATTATGCATCATCACAAAGCATTATCTCATTATGCATCACCAAATTTCCCTGAACTTCTGTTCTCAGTTCATTACCATTATTCAGTTTCATTAATTTTATTTGCAGATAATCTTTGCTCTAGCTCCCAAGTCAGCTAAATTACAGGATACTTCAGTGGACCCTTTTAGATCAAACTAATCAACATTCTTCTGTAGCTCTCAGAAAACTGTGATCAGAACTGTTTTACAAACCCCAGAATTGCAGAAGCCATCACAAAAACCAGACATGGGTCTGCTGAATGTGGGGCTTGGACTGGAGAATCTCCAGAGCCCCATCCAGACTCAGCTATTCCATTCTTGTGTGGTTCTATTTAACTGAGACCATTCTGTGCCAGGGATGGTAAACTGCTAGACATCACAGTTATTATTAACACTTTACTGCATTTTTTTCCCAAGGTCTGGTCTAGATTACACAGAAAACAAATTAATCTCTCTTATCATGAAGTTAAGATGCCACAGAACAGGGTAGTAAATGTCAGGCTCGAGAGAGCATGCATGGATGGAAATGGATGCAGGTGTCCAGGAACATGCAGAAGGGTTACAGAAAAGCAACTAACAAAGACTTTGTGGAAGGAGAGGGAACCCAGCAGAAGGGAGGAAGGTAAAAGCTCTCCCTCATAGGAAGAGATCAGACAAGGGAAGAAAGTAAAGGCAGCAAAGAGACTGGAAAATAAAGAGAGACCTTTGCAACAGAAAGGATGGAGAGTTAGCACAGAATTTATGTCTGCTTCATAGTTCACAGTAATTTGCATCTTGACATTATGACTTGAAGTACAAAGAAAATGACCAGGCATGGGACATGTTCCCTCTTTTCAAAGGTAAACTCAAGATCCAAAACAAAGCTGAATTCAAAAATTATTATTTGAGCATAACTTTGGGAAGAACACTGGTGATCAGCATCTTCCCAAAAAATTAGCATTTCTGGTTCCCAGTCAGGAAGCAGTGAAGAAAGTAAGTGAATCTGAGCACCAAGCTTCAGGGAAATATCCCATCAGAAACTGCTCCACTCACCTCGGAGCAGGGATTCGTTCTGTCACCTGAGTGTCAGTCACAACACAGCCAGCTCAGAATCAGAACTGGGCTGGAGGGGGCCCTGATGGGACCCTGCAATCCATTCACCACACCAGCAAAGAGTAAACTACAAAATCCTTCACCATGTTTTCAAGTGGCCTTATAAACCTCCAGCAGCAGAGATTCTCATCTGCCTCGAGCAGCCTTTTTCGAGGCTCACCAGCTTTTACCAGCCCTTCCTCATCTCTAGCAGCCATTTCTTGGGTTAACTTTAGGCCCTTTCAGTGTAATCCTGCCCCACATGAACAAGCAGATCAGGGCATTGTCTTAATTTTCTGACATGCATATTTACATAGTGCTGTCGTGTTTCCCATAAGTCTTCTCCTTGTTAGGGTAAACAATTCCAACTGTCCAAGTCTTTCTTCTGGATCAAATCTCCTATATACATTTGTCATTCCTGCTGGGCTACTTTGACATTCTCAATTTCTCCTGAAATGTGCTAGCTAAAGCTGGACATGTCTCCACCAGAAGTCCTGCTTTTCCCTCTATGGATGTGGAGTGCAATATTCATTGGAGGCACAGATTTTGCTTCTTCACTGCAGAAGGAGCTTTCTGGAAAGCAGGCTAATTTGTTGGTAGTCTGAAATTTTTACTTCTGAATTAGAGTGTTGAACAATGCTGCTGATGGCAGAAAGGTGCTTCAAGTGAAGAAGCCGCTTTCAGTCAGAACAAACTGTTTTATCACGTGTTCTTATAGTTCTTGTGGATATAAAAGGAGAGCAGGATGACAGATGATGGCATGGAGCAGGGATGTGCTATTGGAAGGAGTTCCAGAAACTTCTGATATATTTAAGAATATTGCATTGGAGTGGAAGAAGCATTGTTAGCAGGTACTGTAAAGAAAATCAGGATGTCCTGCCCACTACAGAAATCACAGACTACAGAAAGGTGGACATCTGTAACACAGTGTGATTTTTATAAATTCAAACATATACAGATGACAATTAATATAAGTCCTTCCCTTGGAACATTCTAGCAGCTGCTGTAAACAGTAAAACGTGCAATGTTTGAAGTAATTAACTTATCTAATGCTTGAGGACACTTTCTTTTCCCCCATGTCATTTCTACACTGATTCTTTTTCCTGCCCTGCTGAAAGAAATAGGGGACAATTATTTTCCCTTCCAGTTTTAGTGAGAAAAGCCTGCTCTCAAAGATGAGCTGAAGGATTTTTTTGGAGGGGCTGAAAAAAAGCAGAGGGTTGGCAGTTGAAATGCAGTGCGGCACTTTGGGGCTGATTATATATTAAAGGCAAGGTAAAAGCCTGAGGAGAGGGGTTATTGAGTCTGATCCCTGTATTTCTGTACCTTTGCCTTTCCCTTTTCCTCATGCTTCAATTGCTTTCCTCTTTCACTGCAAAGGATTAAGATGTAGAGAAGATGATCTGACAGGATGAATTTCTCTCAGCACTGCCCTTCAGGAGTTCAGTAACTACAGGTGTAGAATTAGGACTTAACCTTACAGTGGTTATAAACAACCCAGACTCCGAGTGGCAAAGACTTACAAAAGTTTTATTGAGAACAATAAAAAAATTTGCAAAGCAAAAGGGGCAGCACTGGTAGCATGGCCAAGCGCCAGAGGTTCGTGCACAAAATGGTGGCTTTGTCTTTTATACCCCTGGTGGTGCATCAGCTTTATGCATATTTATTTTGATTTTACAGTCTCACCCCATGTCACTCTTTTCGGCACAGGGTTACCATTGGATGAAGTTCTGCTCCTTTTAAAGTTGTGTCTCAAAGGTTTGGCTAGCAACAGTCTGTCCAATGTAAACTCATAAACCCACACTACAACATACAAAACCATCCTCACAACTAGGCTATGTAAAAACATCAGCTTCTTTATAACACGTCATTAATATTAACAACATTATAATATTTAATATCAATTCATATAACACCCTGTGAAAGCCAATTCCCATTAACTCACACAGTTACAGGTAATTTTAGGTTTTTAAACAACTAATTTGATTTTGTGATGTATAAGTAGAATGCAATAGGTGGTGTGCTTACACTTGGCCAAATCAGCTTTACAGAGAATGCACATAACCTCGTGCATTGTGTATTCATAAGACAGAGCTGTGCATGAACTATTATTAACTCAACCAGCAGCACACTCTCCTCCAGTCTAATAATCTACTGAATCATCTATTTCATGCTGTCACAATTTCATAATTGCACCTTCATTCATTTACTCAAAAGAAAAACAAAGCAATTTAGGCATTCCAAGACAAAAAGCGTTACGAGTTCCGCCCAGCTTCTAATTAAATTACAATAATATGGTTACCTAACACATTACTTAGGAAGTTAATGTCAGGAAAATCCACAAACACCAGAGGTTTATGTCCAAAAAGAAGACAGAGGAGTCCTTCAGCTTTATTCAGACAAAGGCAGAGATTCTATCGGGCCCCATGCCCGGGGGCTTTTCTCTCTCGAGGTTTCCGAGGGCTCAGCCTCCCTTTTATCCCAAACTCCGGCCCCACGTGTCCCTCTTCCTTCCCCCATCGGCTGAGCTGCTGGGAAGGCACAGCCTTCCCCAGCTGCCTTCCACATATCCCCCCTTGAACCTGGCATTTCACCCCAAAGTTCAGCCTTGTGCAGAGCCCTGTCTGTTCCAGGAGCCCAAACTGTCTGGGCCCGGTAAGGAACCTGCTGCCCAAAGTCAGCAGAGACATTCAGATCCATTCCAAAGGCGTTCACAGCCATCCCTTCACCCATGGAATGGTTTGTAAAGACATCAGCACACATCTTTCCTCTCATTAAGCAGTTGAAAGTAGAGCAAAGGAGCGGGTTGTTATGAATTTTTACATTTGCCAGAGAATGTGTGGCTTTTTCATGAGGCTGGCCAGAAGGTGGGAGTGCAGGGAGGGTTGCATAGTAGCTTCTGCCATGTTCCAAATGAAGTAGTTTTTCCTAGAAAGCCTCATGCTCCATTTCATTTCACCACCACACTCCTTGAATTCAGGCTGAGCTGGGACTGTTCAGCCTTGAGAGGAGCCCTCATCCATGTCTGTCCCTGTCTACAGGGAGGGCTCTGAGCAGAGCCCAGGCTCTGCTCCAGGGGGCCCAGCAATGGCACCAGAGGAACGGGCAGGGACCAATCCCAAAAAGTTCCCCTTACACAGGAGCCAGAACTTCCCAGGGCAATGCCGCCGCCCTGAACAGATTGCCGAGAGAGAGGGTGTGGACTGTCCTCACATGGAATATTCCAGAGTCCTCTGGATGCAATCCTAGGCCTTGTGCTCTGGGAAGGCCCTGCTGGAGCACGGAGCTGGGACCAGATGAGCCACCGTGGGCCCTGCCAGCCTGACCCCATCCGGTTATCCCATGATTCCCAGCAGGTGATGAGGGAAGCCGTGGTGTCTTGTAAGGGGGAGGAAAGAGCAAAAGACCACTCAACAAACGGCACTGCAGGTGTGTCATATTTGCGTAGTGTAGTACAACACTCCCTCTGCTCTCTGTGGAGCCCTTAACAAATGTTTCATGTTCACTCCCAGTAACACCCGTGCTTTAACAGCGGCAGGCAGAGGTGTGGCGGTAGCTGCCAAGGCCGGACAGTCCTGCTGTCACGCGGGCACCAGCCCTTCACCTCACCAAAGTCCCGCCGGTGTCACTGCACGACGCAGTGCTGCCGGCCCTGCGGGGACACCGAGCTGCAAGCGGGGTGACCGTGGAAGGCTCCGGCTGTGTGACGCGACGCGACGCGCCCGCTCCAGCCCGGCCGGGCCCAGCATGGCGCGGCCATCGCCCCCCACAGCGGGCGGTCTGTGCGCATGCGCTGCCACGGGGCGGTCGGGGCCTCAATACGGCGGGTTGGCCACTCTCAAGATGGCGGCTCAGGGAGCCCAAGATGGCGGCGAGGCCACTCTCAAGATGGCGGCTTAGGCACGCCCAGGATGGCGGCGAGGCCACTCTCAAGATGGCGGCAGGGCCACGCTCAATGTGGCAGCAGGGCCACTCTGACGGAGGACACAAAATGGCGCGGCGCGGGACCTGCTCGCCTCAGAAAGCGCCTGTTCTCCCGCCTGAGGCCGACCCCGCCTCCGCGTTTGCAGCGCGATCTCGCGCGGCGCTTTCCGGCCTGGGAACACCGGTACCGGGGTCGGAGGCGGACGGACGGCGTCAGGCAGCGGCGGGGCAGCCTCTGTCGCGGTCCCGGCGCGCCGCACAGACGCGAGGGCCCCTGACGTAGCGCGGCGCCATGGCGGGCGTGGGGGCGCGGTCGCGGGCCCGGGCCTGGCTCTGAGGGGGCTCCCTCCGCCTCCGCCGCCTCCCCGCGCTCCCGCCGCCTCTCTGACCCTCCCGCGCCGCCCGCTCCGCTCCGCTCCGGCCTGCCGCGGAGATGGCGTCAGGGCTGCGCGCCGCCGGGTTCCCCCCATGGAAGCGGCACATCGCGGAGGAGCTGCGGCGGCGGGACCGGCTGCAGCGCCAGGCTTTCGAGGAGATCATCGCCCAGTGTAAGCGGGGCCCGGCGGGGTCGCGGCCGAAGTAGCGCATCTCTTCTCCCTCACCGATGCCCATCAGTATGTGCAGGGAGACTCTGCTCAGCGGGGAGGGTGTGGAGTACCTCTCTGGAGGTATTCCAGAACTGGATTCTGTCCGTGTGCTACGGGATGACCCTGCTTGAGCAGGGAGGTGGGACCTGGTGACCCGCTGTGCTCCTTTCCAGCCCGAACCATTCTGAGATTTCTCCTCTTCCTCAAAAGTGGGAAAGCCGTGGTGGCACAGGGTCCCCGGGGCCTCGCCCGAGCCGTTTTCACGGGACTGTTCGGGACATGTCTGTAATAACAGGAAAGCTGGAATTTTTGCTTTAGCGAGGAAGATACGTAGTTGTTTCAGTTTTCTCAGAGGCTGAAGCGCTTTGTGCTCTGGACAGTGATTGAATGTCTGAATTGTCTGCACAATTCCCGCCTAGCTGCTTGTGGAACCGAGAACAATGGTGCTATTGACGCTGCTCATGGTCTTTGGTAAAATTTGGAGCTCTCCAGGGGCCAGCACTCTGTGTTCAGGCCTTTCCTGCCCGCCCCCCTCCTGCCTCAGCTGTGTCAGGACGGAAGGGGGGTCCCACACACTCTGGGGGAAGGCAAACGGCAGGGCTGGGTTTGGCCTCTCTGCCAGGCCTGTGCTCCTGGTTGCCGTCCTTTGAGGAGCTGTAAAGAGTCTGAACCTTGAACTCTCTCTGTTTTAGCAGATAGCCATGCACCTGAGCAGCTGCTATCTCTTTCTCTATTAAGCTTTCATAAGACCAGTCCCACACAGCATGTGGATTAATGAGGAATTCCTGGGGTTGTAGGTGGATGTGCCTTAACCTGTTGAGATCAAAGAGGAGGGAGAACACACTGATGTGGTGGAGGCTCATGCAGCATTTGGCTGTGTCAGAGTAATTATAGGGACTAGATCACAGCTAGTGATTTAGGCAGGAGATGGGGATCTGGATTTGCTTTCTGGCTGTCTGAAGTGCACTTTTTGCTCCTGCAGATAACAAACTGCTGGAGAAGTCAGACCTTCATGCAGTGCTGGCTGATAAGCTTCAAGCAGAAAAATATGACATGCAGAGCAGACATGAGATCAGGTATGTAACATTCCTTTTTTGTCAGAAGCTGTCTGTTGTACACCTTCTAACCTAAACCACTGTTTAGTGCCTCACACAAACATCTCCCAGATCCCTACAGTGGCTTGGCATACAACAAACTGAAATTCTGTTACATTAAATATAACTTAGAGCTGTGTCTAAGCCGGTGATAAAGTTACAGTATGTTTAGAGTATGCAGCAGAGAAGGATCAGGTTTGGGAAGGAAGCTGAATTTATCACAAACTCGTGGAACACAGGTGGACCACAAAGAGCTGCTGCTCCTGGTCTGTTTGCCTTGTTACAGTGTTTTCCTAATTTTCCTAAAGCTCTTCCTGATGAGCATAGGATGGTTTAATGGCTTAGTTTCTTTCAATCTGTGTCATCACTTGAAAGGGGAGAACAGAAATAAACCATGATTGCAAAGTGTCAGTCCTAAGTAAGCACTAGATGCCAAAAGGAAGGTGTTTTGTGCCTGCTTTTTAGGATTTAGGATTTCTTGGGAAGCTTCCTGCCTGACCTGGGGGTAGCACTTGTGCTGAAGGCAGGGGTTGTGCTGCTGGTTCTGCTGATGTTTGACTGCACAGCAAACCCATGTGCCAGAAGTGTCCCTTGGACAGCCTGTCTGTTCCACAGGTGAAGGCTGGCTGGCTCTGCCCTCAGTGTACCTGAAGAGAAGGCAGGGCCAAGGAGCTCAGAATTCTTACTTCTGTAAGAATTGCTTCCTCTGTTGAGGTTCTTTTTGCTCTTGTCCTGAAACCAGAACCCCTCTACAGCAGGGAACTGTATGAGCATGTCCAGTTGAGATACAAAACAAATCAATATAGCAGAGAAGGAAGAATTGCTGGGTTTACAGGAATTGCAGGCAAAACTCCAGCAGGCTGGAGTTAACACCCATGGGAAAGTTCCCAAAAGCTTTCTGATGGCTGCAGCTGTCTTGAACAATTTCAGTTTATGGGAGTCGTGTTCTGGCTGAACGCCAGCTCTTAAGAACTGAGGCTGGACTAAATGTGGATGAGAAGAAAGCATCTGAAAGTAAATACTCAGCTGAACTCTGATACTGAGCTCAGTATATGACAGGTTTTTGAAACAGAATTACTTTTCTAATCCTAGATAGCTGAGGAAAAGTGTTTTTACTTCCCTCAAGCCCAAGGAGTAGTATCTAGTTCTGGCTGTAGGGGTATGCATGGCTATAATAGCTATAGGATGTGTTGGGTATTACCGCAGGACTTGGCTTCTTGTCTGTTTGCACACATTTTTTTAGAAATGCAGTTAGTGCAGCATTAATTCAGTGAGGGGTTGGTTGGTTGTTTTTTGAGAAGAGCATTAGGTTGCTGATATCACTGTGAGGCATTTGGATGGATTATTTGTTTCCCCCTGGACTGTTATAACACAAAATTACTGCGGAAAGGGATTTAATTACCTTGTTCGTGTTGAAATTAAAATTATTTTTTACAAAGCTGTAATTCAAAGTATAGGTGATACTGTGCTCAGAGTCTGTGTGTGTATAGGCTTTCAAAAAAGCTTGGTTTACTCTGTTCCTGTCTCTGTGCTTTCAGAGACATGAGTGATAAATGTTACATTCTATAGTTGTTTGAGGCAGGGGGTGATACAAATGTTCTGTTATATAAAAATCAAGATTATCTCACAGTCATAGTTTTGAAAAACACAATTAGTAACCACTTCAAAACTTATGTACAAAAAGAGTAGAGTCAGGCCAATGGAGAAGTGACTTGTCACACCTGGGACTGTAATCCCAAGGGCCTGGGAATACTCTCTTGGTTTCCTGGCTTTTGGTTCTGTACCCTCTCCAGACATCTTGCATCTTCAAGGTTCACCAGCCTCCTCGAGAACAAATCAGGGTGGTAAAATATTTGTAATTGTTCCAGAATTTAGAGTGTGTACTTCTAAGACTCATTAGTCTTCATGCAAATTTAAACAAAGGCTAATTATCTTCCCTTGGAGTTTGAATTCTGGTTTAGAAATGTACAAAAAGTGAATCTGGTCCTCAGGAGATGTAACTTTCCAGTACTGTGTGATGGCCTTTTGGCTGGTGAGGAGTGTGTGGTGTGGAAGCCAGCTGTGGCTTGATTTATTACAAATCACCTGTGTCCCTGGTGTACAGAGCATCCAAGGGAGGCAATGTCTGGACCCTGGCAAAGGCACAGAAACAACTGGATTCTAGTTTGGGACATCTCTTCTTCTCTGTCCAATTGCAGCCCAGGACATGATGGCACATGGAATGATGCTCAGCTGCAGGAGCTGGCCCAGCTGAAGATAAAGCACCAAGAGGAGCTGACTGAGCTGCACAAGAAACGTGGCGAGGTTGGAAAGTCTTCTTATGCTCTCTATGGTTCATATGTGGCCTTTTGGGAGCCTGACCATGATTTTACCAGGCTCATTAATAATTTTTTCCTCCTTTCATCTAGAGCCTTTTTAAGCTTCCTCAATTTTTGATGATTAAAATCAACCAGACATGAGCTGGTCTGTAATACTGTCACCAGGAGATGAGAGCTTACATTGTCAGGATAGCATGATTTTTAAGTGCTAATTTTTCTGCTTCATTAATAGGTTTTTAGTTGTATTAGAGGAGGAAGGAACTGATCTGGGCTACAGAGATGTATATGACCACTAGTAATTCGGAAAGACTTAGAGTGAGTGGGGCATAGTGGGCTGTGTGTGGTTTCACTGGTCTCACTTTGCAGCACCACTTCTGTGCCAGTGGACAAAGTAAACAAGCACCAGCCAAAGCTGAAAGAGCCACAGTGCTAGGCTGGAAAGGGGGTGGTGGTTCAGAGCCCAAGAGTTTTGTAACAATGACACTTGGGCCTGGAAGAGAGGAAAAAACAGGGGTCTTGGATTTGTGTTTTGGGGGTTTTTTTTGACCAGGAGATACAGAATTTCAACAGCAGAATAGGGTTTTCAAAAGCACAACAGTGGAATGAATGAATCTGGAATCTGAATGGGACTGCACACTTTCATAAGGAAAAGGTGTGAATGGCCTGGAAAATGCTATCATGCTCCTTCGATCACACCCCACTGGAGGTGTGGAGAAGCTCCAGTGTCAGCAATTCTGAGCTTTCTAAAGAGGAGACACTTTTCTATAGGAGGTGTGCACCAGTGGTTAGGGCACTCAGAATGCTTTCTTTGCTCCCAACCTGGTGTCCTAAAACCACTTACACAGGCAGGCACTCTTCCCAAAAATCAGTCTTCCTTCTTCCTGGGCAGCTGAGGCTGTGCTGCCAGGTAAGCCATGAGCTGGCAGCTGCAGCTTGGCGGCATTGGCCTCTGCTTCTCTGTTCCCTGTGCTCTGCAGGCACTCCACCAGCAACTGTATCTGTGAGAAAACTCTTGGTGGCACCTGTGCTCACAGTGAGAGTTGTGTGTCTCCTGAACTGACTGTCCTGGCCATACAACAGGAGGATTTGTTTCTTGGTTGTCAGTACTCTGTTGTTGTTTACTTACTTGACAATTTTTGATTTCTGTATTGATTTTTCCACTACTAAAATTTATTCCTAATATACATTCTGTTTGACTATTAATGAAACTTTTTGAGGGAACAGAGTGGGACATCAAGGACAGCAGCTTTTTGACAGTCCATTTTTGAAAGTGGATTCTCTGATTTAATGACCTGTGTAGCAGATCTGCATAGAAGGCTGTGGTAAAAAAGACCTGAAATGTGTGAGCGTGGATTAGTCTGTGCTTGCACTGAAGGCTGCTCAGTGTGTTATCCACTGACATCCCTGCAGTTTGTAATGAAATTTTCTCCTCTCCCCAGCTGGCCCAGTCTGTAATTGATTTGAACAACCAAATGCAGCAGAAGGACAAAGAGATGCAGATGAACGAAGCCAAGTGAGTAGGAACTGTTTTGTCTGTGACTAGACTTCTGATGGAGTTCTTTATTGGAGTTGTAATATTCTCTAGGAGCCTTAGCCCAGGGCTAAAAATGCCTTTGTGAGGCATTGTGTAAACAGCACAAGGAAGATGGCACAGGTCCCAAAGGAGGTCCTCATGGTTTTGTCTGTTTTGTTGCCATTCCAGGATTGCAGAGTATTTGCAAAAGATTTCCGAGCTGGAAACAGAGTGCCAGGAATTGCGTAGCAAACTGCAGGATCTTGAGCGAGCTAATCAGACACTGAAAGATGAATATGATGCTCTCCAGATCACCTTCAATGCCTTGGAGGAGAAACTAAGGAAAACTACTGAAGACAACCAGGAGCTGGTCTCACGTTGGATGGCAGAGAAAGCACAAGAAGCCAATCGTTTGAATGCAGAAAATGAAAAGGATTCAAGGTGAGATCCATGACCTTTGTTTGATAAAACTGATATATTTTTCAGTTATGAATGCATAGGATAAAACCAGATTTAGTTTTGACCTCTGAGATCTCTGTTCTTGCACAACACAGTAAGAGTCCAGAACTTTTTTTCTTTTTCCAGCCAACACAGACTGACACTTCGTGAAAACATTCCTGTCTTTTAAATGAATAAAACATGTTCTTTTGTTTCTTAAGCAACATTTAACTGTGTGCTGAAGATCATAAATCAGATAGAAACTGTGGGGTTTTGCTGGTATTAGATTTGGACTTCTCTTGTTCATATTGCATCTTATACTGCTCCTAGTTTTACCCTTTTTTGATGTGACTAACTTCAGTGTTTTTGCATTCCTCTAGAATGAGCATCTGCCATGAGAGTGAGCTATGTAAAACTTACTGCAAAAGTAATTTGTATGGCTTTTTTCCCTTGCAAAATAATTTTTATTCTGAATTATTTCAGCTTACTTGCCAGCTAATGATACCTGGAGACTGACCTATATTACAAGTCTCACCATAGCTCACTAACATAATCGTTATTTTGGCAAGTTCTTGCCCTCCAAGCTAATGCATATTCATATGGATCATAAAAGGCCATAGGTTTACTTTGCCTCATTGCCTCACTTGAGTGATCTTGTCCTTTGCTACTCACAGTAAGGAAACTGCCTCTCCTGCTCAGAGTATCTTGAAAAGTAGGAGAAAATTAGAGCAGGGGACTGATTTTTTTTTTTTTAATCTTATGAGGCCCATCAAAACTGTGCAGGGAAGCTTTTGGACTGGGATTAAGGAAATGTTGTTTTTCTTTTTTAATAACCTTGAGTTCTCTTTCTTAGGAGACGCCAGGCCAGGCTGCAGAAGGAGCTGGCAGAAGCTGCCAAAGAGCCCTTGCCTGTTGAACCGTAAGCAGTCTTGATTTATAGAGTCTCTTTCATCAGTTTATGCCTCAGGTTTATGCAGATGCATGATAAATGGTATCTTTGTTACTCCTAAATTGGGTGATGTAGAAGACTGTTTGAACTTCTCGTGTAAAGTCAGAAATGTGCAGTAACTCTCCCTACCTAAACTTACAGAAGAAGGAGCTCTTTTAGGACTGAAAATAGATGCTTGGACTTAAAGTCCCAGGAATAGTTCATATGGTCAATAGATGTTGTCATAACAAATGTTTTTATGCTGAGCTATGTGCCTTTTGTCTTTAAGATAGTTTTTCATGAAACAGTGAAATAATGAAACAATTACTCTGGAGATGCCGGGATTTTAAAATGTTAGACTACAAACATGCTCAAGGATTTCCTGTAGGCAGGTACTGAGAGAATTAACCTGGGTGAAAATACATGGCTTCCATACTGGCAGGGATTTATTGTCTAAGGGAAAAACAGTGGAGTACTTTACCTGGTAAGCTGAAGAGAAGTCCCTCTAGTCCCTTGTTCTTGCCCTGCTGTGTTTGGCTCTGGATGGTGTTGGATCAGGTGGCTGAAGTGGGCAGTGGGAGCTGTGGGTCCTCTGAGCTGGGCTGACCAGAGTGTTTGTGTTTGCCTGGTCCAGAACAGCTGCATCTGATGCTCTGTTCTGGGGCCCTGCTCAGTGGTGCCAGAGCAGCCTGTAGGCTTTTTCTGGAGATCTTTTCTCTTTATGTTCATATCACAGAGTCACATAAGTGCTGTGCTGCAAGCTCTTGTGAAGGACAGAAGCAGTGCATCTCTCTGGAAGGGGGGCTCTGGGAAAGGCTGGGAGAGGGAGGAAGGGCATGTGGAAAGGGAGTATGAGACACCCTATAGCATAATTGCTTCTGTATACTACTCAAACTCTGCTTCAGAGGTGGCTTTGATTTCTTGATGATTTTATAATTTGAGAGGGTTTGTGTTGTGTAAATGTGCTGCTTACTGAAGTGAAAAACTGCACCATTTCAGATGGTGTGCCCTAGTGTTTATATTTACTTAAAAATACGTTGTTAAAATGGAAAGTTCTTTTGCTACGCATAGTTTTAATAGCAGAAACTTCAGATTTTTAAAAATAAATGTTGGCAGAACTTGATAGTACTTTATTGAAACACCAGCCTGATACATTCAATCAGCGAATATATTTTCCATTCCTTTTAAATGCTTTTGCAGCTGAGTGTTATCTGATGGCACAAATTGGTTATTTAAATACTGAATTTAAACTTCTCTTCAGTCAAATGGCATTAGGTTAGTAAAGTGTGTTTAAAAATAGTTTGTCCTGCAAAATCAGCAGTGGAGGACAAATCATCATTGAAGGAAAAAATACTAAGCTGTCAGAGCCCATGGTGACTAATGGGGGAAATCTTCAGCATTAGCTGAGAAATTTAGTTGGATTAATTCATTGTATATGGGTTGGAACCTCACAGTTGTGTTCATTTGACCACCAGCACTTTAATGGAGTGAGCAAAACCAGCTCTCATACTTAATAGTGCAGCACCTGAAGTACAGCAGTGTAGAAAGTATCAGGGTGTCTTTGGTGTAGGTGAAGCAGGAAAATTCAGTCAACCTCTTGTGCTTTTTTTAACACTTGCTTGTTTTGAAACAGCAAAAATGGTGCTGATAACACCTATACTTGGTGTTGCAGTAACTCATGATTCTGTTGTTTTGTAACTGTTCCAGCAAATATTATTCACTTCATAGTGAAACCTTGCTCAGGTGTGATGGGTTGTTAAAATGCTGTATGTAGTTAGTGCTACAGGCTGAAATAGGATGCCTGTAGTAAAGAGAATCTGAAAAGGAGGTCTGAAAACAGAAACAGGGGGAAATGGAAATCCAGCCCTGCTGTCAGTGAAGTGGAATTGGCAGCTGGAAAGAAAAAAACCTGAAATTTAGTTGCTGTCTGTATCTGTTTTCAGACACTGTGTGTTGAGTTACATCTCTGGCAGTGGCAGTTGCATCAGTGTGTTTTATCTGGATCTACATGTGTGTTGCTACAGCTCCATAAACCCAGGGTGCACTGGGCATGGGCACTGACAGGCCCTGGAACAGTGCCATCCTGTCAGTTCATGCTGTCAGTGGCTGATTGAAATGGAGGTGTTTTCTCTCACTTCAGCAGGGATGATGATATCGAAGTGCTAGCAGATGAAACCTCTGACACAGCTGAGGAAACCTCTCCGGTGCGAGCTGTCAGCAGGACGTCCAGGTTTGTCACCAAGAGATTCTTGTAGCATGTCACTGAGGAAGAACAAGGGGCATAATAGAGCAGGAGCAATGTTGGGAATGTAACTTAGGTTGCTAGTTGCCTTTAGGTGGAACACAGTTTAGTGCTTCTACCAGAGCAGTAGGAAACCCATGTGCTGTGTTCTCTGTTGCCCTGCTTTAGATGTGCTGGTTTTCCTTTGCTGTTGTAACACTGTAACCCTAGTGCCTGAAAAATCTTTGTGTAATCTTTAAAACAAATGTTTAAAAACTACATAGTTACAAGATATCAATGTGACTTTGCAAATAGCTGGGTTTATCTGAAATGCTGAAAATATCTTCACCTAGATCAAATGCACCTTGTTCTTCTCTAAAATAGCAGTGAGTGGAAAGTAAGAGGTAGTTACATGAGATCATGGATTAATTTGATTGAAGCTTCAGATTTGGCAGACTGTTCTATCTAAACCCAGCAATACACAGGGTGAGATTGAGGGACACTGAAGAAACTTCACCCACAAAATGTGTTCCGAGTTGTAGTTACTGATGACTTTTGCACTGATGCCTGCCTTGGTGTTCTCTGTCTCTGGGCTGGGTCTGAGGGGAGGGAGTCTTTCCAGAGACAATGTTGCTGTGAAATGTGTTTGTATTGATCTTTATATGGAGAAGCTATTCACAAGGTTTAAACCTGTCCTCCCCTCCTTCAGTAAGCGACTCTCCCAGCCAGCTGGAGGCCTTCTGGACTCTATCAGTAATATCTTTGGGTAGGTTAGAACACTTTCACCTCCTTGTTTTGTTTATTGGTTTCAATGTACACCAAAATATTGGTGATGCAGGGAACGTGAACAAGTATTTTCAGCCTTCCTTCTAGCTTCTGCCTTTTTTTTTTTCTTTTTTGTTCTCCTCAACTTCCTGTTTCTTCCATCTTGCCGTGTGCTGACCTCTGACCTTTCCCTCCAGTCTGTCTGAGTCTCCCCTTTTGGGACATCAGTCTTCTGATACTGCCAGGTGAAAACATTATCCGCTCTTAGTCCAGCATGTGATTGTATTCCATTGAAGTAACATGGAACCCAGCTGCATTGTGCTGATTAGATTAGATTCTGTAGTTGATAACTCTGGTTAGAAGCTATGTACAGTGAGAGAGGCAATGAGCCCCTCTTTGTGGAGAGAATACATGGGGTTTGCTCTTACTTTCCACTGCACTTTGCTCCTTTAGTAGAGTTATTTAAAATAAGTTGTTGGGTTCTGTGCTTAGTATCCAGAGTGGATCCAGTCCTTTTAAGCTAAGCTCCGCAGTAGGTGAATATCTTTGCTTAAATGGAATAGCCCAAGTTTTGGAACAGAGCATTTTGCTGCCTGGAATGTAGTGCTGAAATGGTGTTGAGTTTTCCTAGACATAACAATGGAGCTGCAGCCAGTCCCAGGTTTCTCTTCCTATTGAAAACATTAAAACACTGCTCCAAAATGAGGTCAGTAATCAGTTCAGATAACTTGTGTGGTGAACTGTAAAATATCTAAAGCCACAAGTAAATATAGTGTTACATGACAAATATAACTTTTGAAAGATGGGATGAAAAAAAAGATGTTAAAAGCACCTTCTCCCATTTTTTACTTTATGTACAGAGTAGTTTATTGACAGGTAGAGATCAGGATGAACTGAAGAGAAACAGTGTTCATTTCTCATTTTAAAATGTTTCTGCTTTGTTTCATCTCAGGAGGCGTTCTCTGTCCTCATTCCCTACACCCCAGGATAATGCAGAGCCACATCCAGGTGCCAATAAAGAAGTGAGAGTGCCCACTACTGCCATATGTGTCTTTGTGAGTACAGAAGGAATTCTCTGCTCTGCCCTTCTTTGTTCTGGTTTTGGAGGAAGAGAATCCCCTATGTGGGAACTGATATCCTGAGACTCTTTCTATTAGCACTGCCAAACAGGAAGGAATTCTTGGTTTGGTAGAAGCATTCATTCCATTTAATTCTTAGCCCAGTGTTTCTCAGAGCCATTGTGCTTGATGTCTGTCTTACTGAGGTCGATGATGACAAAGAAGTTTTCTGAGGGCACAGGGAAATTCCACCCCATTACCCCCTTGGCTCCCAGCAGTCCCTGTTCTATCACGCCATAGTAGAGCTGTGATTGAGGAAGAGATTGCTGACAGTTTGGGATTAATTCAGTTCCAGTTCTCCACAGTAAAGGGAGTTGTGGCACCAAATGTAATCCAACAAACCTGGTGAAGAGGAGCTCATGGTGATGGGGTGTCCTCATTTGCTGTGCATGATCAAAGGTTTTCAAGCTGAGACCTCCATTATGTGTTCTTTGGCCTCACAAAGACAAATTTAAGTTTCTGTGCAGGGCATTGTCTTGTGGCTGAAAGGAAGTGGTCTTGTAGTGCAGCTGCTTGTTTGAACATGCCTCTGGAACGTTCTTGGGCATTCCAGAGCATCCAGCTCTGTATTTTTCATGGATATTAAATGACTGATTTTCTTCATCTAGAGTATCAGTGTGGCTCACTGCAGCAGGGAAGCATGTGTATTCTTGCCTGCCCTGTTACCATATTCTGTAGTGGAAGTTGTGGATGGAGGGAGTAGCAATGTCACCTCAACTGAGAAAAGGGTCATGACTGAAATGGCAGCTGGAGCTGGCTTGAATAGGGGACATTAGGGGAGGAGGTGTTAGGCTTTAGCCCCAGTGTTTTGAGCCCAGGTGGAGGGTCAAGACATGTCTAGGTCTGGCAGAGCATTCCAGGAATTAATGCAGGGATCCTGTGGCAGAGGTTTGGCAAATGCAGGGAGCAGACTGGGCTCACCTTTGGAGAGGCAAATAGGAGGTGAACAAGGTAGTCACTTCAGGAATCATTCCCAGGCACAGCTTCTAGGCAAGGCCTTCCACCAGTTTTGTTGTTAATGGCTCCTCTGCATTTGCAGAAAGATCAGATTTGAAGTGTGATTGAAGCTTTAAATATGAGCTGGCAGACCACATTCAAGCAACAAGTTCCATAAAAATACAGGTTTCCAGAAAAGCTGGTTTTGAAAGAGCAGTTACTGAAAATACTTAAAAAATAATTACAATTGTGGTGGTAATACTGTGTGGGTAAGTAGTATAAAGCTGTGAAATGAATAGAGGAGTAAAAAAGGAATTAATCTTAAAATTCTCATACGTCTTGAAAGTTCAAGAATTCAGAACATTAAGCTGTGGGAAGCAGGGGTGCTGAGGGTTCAGTGCATCTGCAGAGAGGAGGCACAGCTTAAGCCCAAGTCCTCTGCGAGTGGGTGCTGTCACACTTGTACTGCAGAATCACCAACACACCCAGTGAATGCAGTGTATCTGCTGTGCTGTTTCCTAGCAGACCTGCTTAACTCAAGCCTGACTTGATTGTTCATGGTTGCATGAACTGATTGGATCATGTTCCTTGGCTGTCTCTACATGGAGGAATGAAAAGTTACTTTCCTTCTACAGCACATCACCTGTTACTGTTTTTTGTCCTGTCCTTCCTTTTTTCTTTTTTTCCCCTGGTGTGACTTAAGACCCTAAGCTTAGGAAGCATTATAAGGCGTTTGGTAGTTTGTTGTTGCTGCTGAGTCCTTGCTGCTGTTTTTCTTGATGTGCCTTTGTTTTTTTCTTCAGATAAGGATCAGCCTTTTGGCTGTCTGTACGCCACCATCCACAGCAGAGTTTCAGTCTGTGGCTTTATTTCCTATGTACTGCTGAAAGATGCACAGCTGTGATTCTGTGTAACCTCTAAGTTCTGTAGCTCTCTGACCTGTGGGTTATGAGTGTGTGCTAATTCCCTTTTGGGTGGTTGTTCTGTTCCTTCCCCTCCTCAGGATGCACATGATGGGGAGGTGAATGCGGTGCAGTTCAGCCCTGGCT
Source organism: Leptocoma aspasia (assembly GCA_013399835.1). Classification (NCBI taxonomy): domain Eukaryota; kingdom Metazoa; phylum Chordata; class Aves; order Passeriformes; family Nectariniidae; genus Leptocoma; species Leptocoma aspasia. Next base: position 260,930 of record VXAX01005631.1, read on the forward strand.
CTCGGTTACTAGCAACGGGAGGCATGGACCGGAGGGTTAAGCTTTGGGAAATCTTGGGAGGTAAATTTTTTTGCTTTGGGGTATGGTGGGATGCTAAATAAACTTGTATAATGGATCATTTTGTGTCAACTTCTGTTCTAATCCGTTGCTCAAGTTTTTATTCATCTTTCTCTGTGCAGATAGATGTGAGCTCAAAGGTTCCCTCTCTGGCAGTAATGCTGGGATTACAAGCATAGAATTTGATAGTGCTGTGAGTATCTGTGAAATATTCACTATTCGTAATTGGGAATAAATTAATGGCATTATGTTGTTCTCTGCTATCATTTCCATTCTAATTGAAAAGTTACCTAAGAAATGAGTTAAAACATTAAAGTAGCTGAAAGTAGTTAAAATTGTACAAAAGATCTTTATTTGATAAGATGCAGTCTATAATTCTGATCCTTGCTTTACAATTCAGATTATGATATGCAGCTCAGACATTGGCTGTTACGGATTTTTGTTTAAAGTAAGAAATCAGCTTTCCACGGAAGCTGGTATAACAGCACAGAAGAAGCAAATACACTGAGGCTTTATTTCTGTGAAGTTTTTTTTCCATAAGTGCTTTATTGAGGTCTGTGATGAATAGTAAAAGGTCTGATTATCCCAAGACTTGCAGTTCCATGCCCTCTTCTCCCAGCAGTTTCTCAGCAGCCATGGCACAGCAATGGTGTGGCTGGCAGAGTGTTTGCTGACAGTGTGAGATGTGCTCAGGTCATGTTCACCTGGAGCAGCGGAGACATGACTGGGATCAGCATCCAACAGTCCTGCTTGAAGGAGTTTGGGGTCTTGGATTGGTCTAACTGGACATGTGATCTGACTTTTCTGCTGAGACCTCTTCCACAGCACAAAGCTGATATAATTTCTGCCTTTTGGTGGTTCTATGTGCTAAATTATGATACACACCCAGGAAGATCCTTCTTTTGGACACTGACCAGCTCATTAGAGATGTGCTGTTATTCTGCAGGAGAAACTAGTCCTGAGGTTTGGCAAGTTGCTTGAACACATTTCCTGTGAGAATTGCCTGGGTGAGATGCCAAAGGATTACAAGGATTCAGGAAAGTCTTTTGTGATGGACAGGAGTGCAAGCATAAATTCTGTGGTGGCCATTCTCCATCATGGGTGACTCGTGGGAGCTCTAAACCTAAAGCCATTAACAAATTGATTTCTCATCAGGCAGATTTCATTTTTGAAATCTTACCTTAAAATGCTAAAATTTTAATGAAAATGGCAAGAATCAGACTAATTCCACTCTTAGACCTTTCTAAGCAGTGGAGGTAGATGATGCAGGGCTTTTTTCCTCCGGGGGGAGGGAAGAGAAAACCCAAACAAAAAAGAGGAAAACAACTCCACAACATATGAAGGTAAACTAGAAAGCATTTTCTCACTGCAGCAGAAGGGAAAGATGAATGTCCTTTCTCCGTTCTGGTTATTGTTATAATTGGTATATATTATTCTTGTTATAATCTACAGCCATGAGTCTACAAACCCTCCCATTTTGGTGAGAAGCAGGTGCCATAGTCCTTTGGGAAGGGACTATGCTTTCCATACTGGCATTTGCTACTGTGGTTTTGGTTTTATTCATTTTTTCCTTTGAAAAATAGTACTAATATGGTTTTAATGGTTTATTGGAAATATTTGAATTTGGTTTGCATATCGACTAGCAGAAGGAATTTTAAAGGAGTCTTATGTTCACAGGGTTCTTACCTCTTAGCAGCTTCAAATGACTTTGCCAGCAGAATCTGGACAGTTGATGACAATCGATTACGGGTGAGTCTTGTGAGGCAAAGCAGTGCGCAGGTTGTTTCTGTCTTGTATTCCCAGTTTTGTCTAATGGGGACATGGCAATTTTGGAAGTTGGGCATTTACAGATACTCTTAATAGTTCCTTTTGTTGAGAGGTTCTTTATCTCTTGAAGGTCTTCACAGCAAGACCTAAAATACAGTGTTGGTCTCCACGCAGCCTTGCAGGAAGCTCCAGTTACTGTGTATTTTCCCAATACACTAACCTCCCACTAGAAAAACCTTGCCACAAAGTGTGTGTACACTTTTGTGTACCCCTCTGGGGAACTTTAAATGCTTCTTATGATTTGTGGAGAGCCACCTCAATGTTTCAGCCTCTCTCAAAGGACAGGCTGCTGAAAAGGGCTTTGCAGAAGACAAAGAGGGACTTTTGTTTTTAAGTCAGGAGCAGCATTCTTGAAAAGGAGCCCTCTGCAGGGCTGTCCAAGGCAGCAAGTCTCAGCATGTTGCACATCATCCTCAATACCTTTTGAAAGGTTCCTCCTTTCCTCCCAAACTTTGTACTTATATTCTTCTCTAACACTTGTTTCTGATTTGAAAATAATCCTTTGATAGACCAAAAGAAAAGTTTCACAGCTTTCCAAGAGCTTTTTTAAATTGTCATTTCCTATGTACACTTTTCCTCAACTTTTTATTTTAGTAAGATGCTACTTTGGTGTTCAAATCTTCTGACATTTCAGTGTTGGTTATAACCAACAAATGCACTGTAATTCATTGGGTAGCTCTCAGTGTGGAGATGTCAAGTCTCAGGAAAGTGAAGAGTAGCAGTTCTTTTGCACCTTCTCCTTGGCTGCAAAACCTGCTATTGGATGTGAATTATATGAATACAAGTTTAGCAGACATAGATTACTCACTGCAAAAGGTTTAGTTACACCTGCAAACATTCACATAATCTTTCTGTAATTCTTTGCAGTGCATTCATTGTTTCCAAGATGAAATAGTTCTCTCTGTGTCAAGTGGGAGCACTGTGGACATTTCATGCCTTGCACATAAGCAGGAGGTAGTAAAGCTGAAATCACTGTAAATTTTGCCAAAACTCCCTGCCTAAATGCGGATACCTGTATGTGATGTCTGCAGCAAGGGCAGAAGTGAGATGCAGAGTGGAAGACAGATCCTCCTTGCTGGAGTTTGTGTTCCTTTCTTAAGGCAATGTGGTCTTCCTGGGATGATGTTTTGTGTATCAGGTTTGGGGTTTTTTCCCAAACTTAGCTCCCATTTCTTTCCATTCTTAAGGGCTTTTATTTTGTGTTTCCCCAAGCCCAGATTGCTTTGTGTATTTTGGTATTCAAAAAAAAATCTATCTACAAAGATTTCTGTGTTGTTTTTCATAACTCTTACTTTAGTAATTAATTGTCTGTTTTGTGATTTAGTTTGTAAATGTTGAGCAATTCTAAGTGAACGTGGTTCATGTTCTCAGCCCCAGAGAGCCTCCCTCTGCATGTAAATAAGCTGCTGTAGGGAGTTTTTCTGAAATCCCTGGTTGTCTCAGCTTTCAGGCTTTAAGATGTAATAGCAGTTGAGACTCAGTACCCTGTTGTATCCTTGAGGGAAGCTCCATATGAAAGCAGAAAGTCACAATTTTCATTTTCAGCATGCTTTAACCCCTTGGTTTGTCCTGCAAGGCTGTGTTGCTGTTGCCATCTGTACGTGAAATGTAGGTACAGAGTGTTGAGGAAGGAGCTGGCAGGTTCCTGAGTAACTGGAGAAACTGCAGCAAAAGGTGACCTGTGTTTCCCAGCTCCAGGCTGGACTCTGATAATTAACACTGCTACTCAGTGGTGATCTCTGTTTAACTGTAATAGATGCTTTTTCAGCCAAGCAATGCAGGAGACATGCAAATTACAATTTGAGCAAGTGGAAATACTCAGTTTCACCATGTCAATCTCCTGTCCCCAGCACACCCTGACAGGTCACAGTGGTAAAGTTCTGTCAGCCAAGTTTTTGCTGGACAATGCACGTATTGTTTCGGGAAGTCATGACCGGACCCTCAAGCTCTGGGACCTCCGCAGCAAAGTTTGTAAGGAAGCCTAACTTCTGCCTTTCATCCATGGTTTGTGCTTCTGCTGAAGGCTCATGGCAGTCTGGTGTTAGATCAATTATTGAATCTTTTTTCCATTATAAAAACAGAAAAAGCTAGCAGTCATCCCATTTTCTGTTATTCTTTAAGTAACTGAATTCTTTCTGCCTGTTACTTGGAATAAGAAACCCTGTGTGTGCAGGAAGCACTGTTAATGCTATTACACTGAGAGCAGCTGTTTTGGGGAGTGTTCTTTGTTTACCAGTCTGGGGATGGGTATTTTAGTCTTCCACTAAAAGCTTGGAGCCAGGCCAGGTTTTTAACCCTGAGGTGGATGGAAGTGTCTCTTGGACACATACCAAAAATTTCATCATCTCAAATGAAGGAATTGCTAGGATCCAGGTTTTTCTTCAGGACAAACACCTTATTTCCTTGATTTTCCTCCTACTGGGGGCTCTTAAACCTGCTTGCATTGAGATAGCATTTGAGATTCAAAGTTACCTTGATACCTGAATTGCAAACATAGGTCAAGGAGACAGATTCGTGTTGTTTAACAGCAGCAAATTATAGCTGGCTAAATATGAAGTGGAAGTAAAGCAGCTGTCATGGGAACATTTAAAGTCCCAGCAAAGGAGATTGGGAAGGGCAGAGAGGTTGAAGACTTAATCAGGATTATTTTAAGATGGTTTGCCCTATGCCACTGCTCTGTGTGGCCACTGTATTTGGGGGCAGGGTTTAGGGATTGTTTTCCGTCTCAATTTTCATCAGTTTGGACAATGTGAATTTAAGTGTGTCACCATTGGTTTCTCCTTTTTAGGTATAAAAACAGTGTTTGCAGGATCTAGCTGCAATGACATCGTGTGTACTGAGCAGTGTGTAATGAGTGGGCATTTTGATAAGAAAATTCGTTTCTGGGACATCAGGTAAAACTATTGTAGGAGAGCTTATGTTGCGGGAGTGGGTATGGGTTTGCTGTCAGGTTAATCTGAAGTAGGAAACTCTTCTTCCTGAGCTTGGCAGCTGGGGAGACTGTTGTAAAAGTGGCAAAAGGCCATTAAAGAGACTTTTTTTACTCCTTTTATGCTGTTGGCATTACAGGTTTGGGGTTTTTTTTTTGTGGTTTTTTTTTTGTTTGGTTTGGTGTTTTGGTGGGGTCTTTGTGTGGTTTTTTTTTTTTTTGGTTTGGTTTTTTTGGTTTTGGTTTGTTTTTTTGGGATGCCAATTCTTTTCTGGAAAGACAGCCTGCTTGCTAAATATTTTTCATTAGTCAGTACTTGCTGTTCTAGGATGGGGTTCTGAGGAAAGTAGTGTCTTAACTGTTTGCTGGAAAGGCTATACCCAAGGTGGGATCTAGCTTGGGAAAGAAACAAAATGTAAGAATAAACCAGTAATCCCTTTTCTTCTCTTCCATGGGACAAGTCAAAGTTTTGATGCACTGATTTGGCTTCTGGACCCTAGTTCACTGCTTTTTTTTCCATCCACCA
>VXAX01005631.1:266462-290314 GCA_013399835.1 Leptocoma aspasia
CTGTCTTTAGGACTGAAAGCATAGTAAAAGAGCTGGAATTGCTTGGAAGGATCACAGCTCTGGATCTGAACCCGGAGCGAACAGAACTTCTGACCTGTTCCCGTGATGATCTACTCAAGATCATTGATCTGCGGGTCAGTGCTGTCAAGCAGACGTTCAGGTGAGTGTATTCTGCACAGGAGCACTCTGAGTTTCAGGACCTTGTATTGTGGGTCACCGTTAGTGCTGGAGTGGTTTTCAGTACCTCTGTGAAGAGAGCAGTCTCCTCACTTTTTTTTCTACATGGTAATGTTCTGTAGAATTAGCAAGGATCTGCTCTAATGGATCTTCTCATGTTTCTCTTTTAAAAAGACAGCTTGGCTTAGAAGTCTGTGTTCTAAGGAAAATTCTTTTCTAAAGGAAAGAATTTCTTCAGGTGCCATTGAGAGAAGGGTGTATGAGAAACATGAATTGGGGTGAAGGGATGCTGGAATTTATTCTGAACCATGCAGAAATCCTTAACTTTGTCTTTAGTAAGTATCTCTTCTCATAAATGAGTTAACAGTTATCTGATTCTAACTTTCCAGTGCCCAGGGATTCAAATGTGGCTCTGACTGGACGAGAGTTGTGTTCAGGTAAGGTCAGATATAAACAAGATACCAGATGAACCTTTTCCCAGCTAAACTGAGTGATTCCTGGTGCTTGGCTGCACTGGTCCCCAGTTATAGCTAGAAAAACTGGGGCAGAGTTTGTAATTTGTTCAAGGTTACCTCTTGGTCAAGCCAGAGTGTATCTGTAAATATTGGTCCAATGTCTTGGAAATGCTCTGGTTTCAAAGTGCTTTCACCTCTTAGTATTAGCAGGTGATAACACATAACTCCTAAAAGACTATTTAATGCCACGTTGCTTGCTTAGGAAGTTGTGGGTGGAATGATGATGTGTGCTGAAAATTGCTGACTTGAAAATTGTTCTTTGCCTTCTGCACCTGGTCTGATCTCACAGCCCTGATGGTAACTATGTGGCTGCTGGCTCAGCTGATGGAGCCCTCTACATTTGGAATGTGCTTACTGGGAAATTGGAGAGGACACTTGCAAAGCATCACAGGTGAGGGAAGTGGGACATGCAGCCTGAGGTGGGGATCTGGGTTGTGGATCTTGCTGAGCTATCAGAAAGTTGGAGTTGTACAGCTTTGCAACTTTTATTGGCATATGAGAATAGTTAATATGCAAAGTCTTTGTGGATTCATGGCAGTATTCTCTAGATTGAATTAGATTAGATTTGTTGTTGTTATTTTGTTAAATCTGAGATGTGATTCTAATAAAGTGTATTCAATACATTTTGAAGAAACTGTACCTCCCTCAGACTTACTAAAAGCCAAGTCTCTTGAGATGTGAGAAAGTGGGGGGGTTTTTTATTGGTAATAAGAGTATTATAGTATTTCATTCCAGTGCTAAGTGCTGTTGTGGAATTCATCTTTCTTGTAAACTTACTCTTGCCTTCCCTTTCAGTTCTTCTATCAATGCAGTCACGTGGTCACCAGCGGGTGCCCACGTGGTCAGTGTGGACAAAGGAAACAAGGCTGTGCTGTGGTCTGAGTTCTGACTGATGGAGGGTGAAAGGCTGTGTGTGGTGGTGCTGGTCCGTGGCTGCACAGCATGGAGACCCGAGCCCAGATCCATCCAGAGTCAGGATATTGACAAGCACATGGGCTTTGCTTTCCAGAGGGAAGTTCTAAAGCAATGGAGAAAGGAGCCTGAGTCAGAGACTTCTCATGGCCATAACTGCACTGTGGCACTTGGACTCAGAATGGGATTAGCTGTTGTAGTTGGAGAATGCTACTTAGTCATGCCTTTACTTGCAGTATCTATGCACCACATGGAGCTGAAGATACTAGTGGGATTCCTCACCAGACAGCTGTGCCAAATATCCTGTCACACAAATGTATCTACAGCACTTCTGAGGTGGAAACTTTGGAAAGAAGTCATTGTGTATGCTGACTTAAAGCATGTTCTGTCTCCTGTGTTCTGTTCTGGTGGCCTAGTTCAAGCGTGGGGTGAGAAGATCCTGAAACATGTCCTAGGCAGTTTGAAGTATTGTAACAGCTTTTAAAGAGAGTCTCCATGGCTCTGACAGCTCTGCCTTTGAGTCGTCAACTCAGTTTGGATCTGTTCTGATCCTGGCACAGGCTCTCCAGCACTGTCATGTGAACTCTGTGTTATCAGTTCTTGAGGCAAGGTCTGTTCTTCAGGACTTCTGCACCCTTGTGTTGAAATGCCCTTCTTGGGGAAACAGCTTGGGCATCACAAAATAGGAGGTTTTTAGATCTTTTTATACCACAGGCAGTTCGGTTACTGGGTGTGAGGAGAGCGCTAAGCTTGTTGAGGTTGTTGTAGAAGTTGTGCTGCAGTGATGAGGAATGTAGTAATCCTGTGACTTCAGTCCTGGAATACAGATGTTTGGTCCCTTTTTCTGTTCATCCGTCCTGTCCTGGCGGCTGTCAGTACACAGGGGAGCAGTGGCATCAAATCCCAAATCCATTGTTTTGGTGCTGGCAATTCCAGGCCACTTGCCCCATTGTTGAGCACACGTGCAATATTCCCATTTGCGCTGGAGCCCTCTGTGGTACAGAGTGGTGTCTGAGCTCTGTCCCTGTTCTGGCACCCTAAACCGTGATGTGTCTGAGTGTGAGCTACCTGGCATATCTTTATCCAGCCAAACCTTTCCACATCATCTGGGCCTCAAGACAAGCCACCAGCGTTTTATTGCCTTTTTATTTGCACTTTATTTTCTTCCTTCCCAATAGTGTTTTAATATGGAAGTGTTTTCTTTGGAGGAGCTGGGTTGGGGGAGCTGGTCTGACAGGCTCCCTCTAACCCAGCCTTTCCTTCAGACACTTTCTGCAGAGGGGAATTAGAGTATATGGGGCAAAGTTTTTATTTATTCAGCTGCCCATACAAACTTGATTGTAAATAAACTTGTTCTGCTTTTAAAACCCCACACTGGTCTGATTTATTTATTTGTGCATCTGTGTGCAAGATCTTGTTTGGAATGAGTGCAGAAGGGAACCTGAAATACCATTTTCCTGGAGAATTTTGGGATTTGGTGTAGAGGGGGGGAAAAGGATATTGCTCTTAGTTTGGGGCTTGATGTCCCACATTTGCAGCCTGGGCTTGCCCTGTCTCGGTAGTCCTGCCTTGAGAGTGAAGAACGTCTTGCCTCGTTGTACAAGTGCCTCTGTCTCTTTCCTTGAAAGGTTGATGTATTGTTGGATGTTTTAGATAAACTACTGAACTGAGGAAATCAGGATCTGTATTTCAAACACTGCTAAAAATAGGCATCTGTTTCTGCTGTGAGACTTTGACTGCTACCTTGTCAAGTTTTTAAGACAGGAATAGGAGTTGCACGTTTCTTTAAAAACACAAAAACCCTGTTGAAGAAGTTGCTCTGGTTCCAGCTTCAGAGTAATGAAGCAAAGTCTTCAGCTCTTCAGTGTACAAATTTCATAACTAATAGCCATCACTGGCCCACCCTCCTTTTTTCATAAGAAAATAAGCTTTTATCCAGCTGATGGAAGTGAGAACTGTAGCAAAAATGCACAGTTGGCATTCCGAACAGTTTCTAAAGGCAAGATATTTTTTCTTCTGCCTGTTGCAGTGCCATATGGTCCTTGAAAAGGCACCTGCCACGAGTCCAGGTGACCTTGGTTACTGCAGGAAAGCAGATCACGAAGTGGCAAGTCAGCATGATGAAAGATTATTGGGAGATTAGCATAATAAAAACTGCAGGCTCTGCTGAGGAGGATCAGAATGGGTTTAGGATGTTTATAATTTAGACTGCTACACTTGTGTTTTTCTACAGCATGGACACAGATCTTACCCAAAGGGCTTTGTTAGGCCCATTGATGCTGTTATGTAGCAGGTTAATAATGCTGAAGGATAATGGCCAGCTAGCTAAGTCCTTAAGCATTTTAGATTAAAGTTCCTTAGCACCAAGGTATGTTAGAAATTCTAGTGAGCAATTTTAGGTTTTCTTTTTTTGATAACTTCTATTGTCTCCTTTTCTGCTTCAGCCTACAGAGGGAAGAAGAGCAAATGAAGGTACCTGCAGTGCAGAGGTGGCTGTAGCAGTTTTGCTGCCAGCGGTGGAGCTGCCCTTCAAGTGGATTTGGGGGTGGGTTGGGCATCTTTCTCTGGATTAAGGGTGCACTAGGAGCATGTGTTACGGAGAAGCTGTTTCCAAGATTCCCTGAAGATGTTTGCAGTGGTACATGTACCAACAGGAATGCTCATCCTCTCCTGGAGAACTAATAACCTTGCAGTGTTTGCAGCACAGACTTGTACAAAACTGCCTTCCTCCCTTTTGCTTTTGCAAAGTGTGACTGAGTTTCATCTCTGGGGTTTCTTCCTTACTTCCTACAATAAGGACTGACTGCTTCTGCAGCAGTGGCACGTGTGAATTTCTATGGTTCCAGCCTGGCTGGTTTGTGTTTGCCAGAGCTGATTAGACAGAGTAGTGATTAAGCTGTCCAAATAATCCACCTCCAGTTAAAATGTTGTTGGAACCCTGAAAGAGCTGAGGACCATTGGTTCTGTCATTCTTTTTCTTTTTTCTTTTACTAATTTGTGTAGCCCTGGCCACTATATTCAGGCAAATGTCAGTGATTGTGAAAAGCAGGCTTGATCTGTGACTGCAAGGTTGCTTGAGCTGGGGGTGAGCTGTTAGGCTGGCAAGTGGGTGTGATATCATGTGATCCTTGTAATCAAATGAGCAGATGCAGCCAGAGGAAGGCTACAGCTGTTCTGCAGCTCACAAGCCAAAAGTTAGCACATAACTGTTGTGCAAAATACCAGGGCCAAACTCACTGGTGGGGGGAAAGCTACTCTTGGAAGATTAAGGAACAGAAAAGCTGAAGTTAATTCAAATATCTGTGTTTCTTAAATCCCAGATATTGTGCCTCTGTAAGTAAATTGAGGAGGGGATTGTACAAGCCAGCAGTGTATTGTTTTGCATCAGCATGTCAGTTGGCTGCTGGTGAAGCAGTAATAGATAAATTGCTTAGTGATCATGAGAGCAGTGCATTGTTCTCAGTGTTTGACAGTGTATCAAAATGGCATTTTAGTGTTTTGTAAACTCCCTTTTTCATAAATGGCTCTTGTCTGTTCAGTTTCTTACCAGGCTGCATGTCTTGCAGCTCTAGGAAGGAGGAGATAGAGCTTTAGAATAAACTGCTTTCAGTAGCTGTCCTGTGCTACATAAGTCTGTACTCTTTGCAAAACATGTGAATAGGACCTTGTAGATTTTTTCACTGAGTACCTGAGTGTCCTTAGGTAATGCCTTGTTGTTGCTGACTTAACCACTTCCCAGCTGAATCTTAGCCCAGGTACAATATTTGCTCTTGGAGAGGGATTAATTATTGAAATCCTGGATGGACGCAACTAGAGACGAGCTTTCAAATCCCCTACAAATTGTCTTCCCTGTTTGTGAAGAGGGCAGTAATTCCCTCTGGTAGATGCAAAGAAGCACAGGACACAGCTGCCTTGGAAAATTCATCTTTGTTCAATAATTTAGAAGTTCCCATCACTGTCCGTGGAAGCTCCTGTGCCATTTGGAACACAGCAAGGTATTTAATGTTATTTGCTGGTGTGTTTCTTTGAGTCTACAACATATCTAGTCAGCAACAAATACTGGTCTGGGCTTGAAAAACTGACTTAATAAAAATAGAAATGCTTACATGTGTATGGTCATTTCTAATATCTGCCTTACATTTTTTTCAGCTTTCCAAGAAGCCAAGTGTTTCCTTTTTCTATGGTTTGTTGTCTGCAAATAGGCCCTAGAAACTGTTTTACTCTTGAAGCAGTTTTAAAATGGGAAAGCAAGCTGAGAAATAGAATGGGAGCAAACTGCAAGGACGGTCATACTCCATCAGAGCTGGGGTCTGTCTAACACAGTGCTCTCATTCACACAGCTCTGATGGTGAGGAGTGTAAGGACCAGGGTATGTGTGGTATCCTTTCCTGATGCTGCTCCTCTGCCTCAGAATCTTACAGGGTTGAGGTTGCTCCTGGATCCTTGCCCAACAGCTGCCAGAAGTCTTTTTCCCTGTGAAAGTGTTTAATCCTGTGATTCAGTTCATATTGGTGATTTCCCAAGCCACCTTGAAGCTTCTGTTAACTGGGGAAATGCTTCACCTTATTTTAAATTTGCTGTCTGACCATTAACTGGATGCTATTTTATGTCTTAAACAAAATGAAAAGCTAATCTCTGCTTTGCCCCACTTAGGTTTTCTGGATTTCTCTCTCTGGATATTCTTGTGCCCTTGTGGTCTCCCCTTTCTCTTCTTCCCCTCTCTTCTTTTTTCCACTGCTTCTTTTATTTTCCCCCCATTCTCTTCCCCCCCACCCCTTTTCTCTTCCTCCTTATTTTTCTCCTCCTGAAGAATTTTTATTCTATATGTTTTCTACCCCTTAGGTGCAAGTTGTTCCCTACCTCTAAGTATAATTATTGCCTTTCTGAGCAGGTGGCTGGACTGTTCTATCCTTATTGTGCATTCTGGTTTGAGCTCAGTGCTACTCTGCCCATAATGGGTTGCTCTGGGTTCTGGTTGAGGAAGGTGCAACAGGACAGATGAGTTCTCATTTGGGGGTTGGTCTGACTCCTTACCAACACAAACCACCTTTGTAGCTTTTACAGAGAGCCACCATTTGGATGTGTGAGGGGGTCTGAAACAGCACAGGAGTACAGTGCTTTACCTACTGCTTTTATCTCATCCACCTATTTTTCCCAGGCATCTGGTGCAGGACATTTTGGGACAGAAAAGCTTCATTCACCTACAGTCACATCCCTGTCTTTGACCATGAGCTGCCCTGAGTCTCAAAAGACCGGGATTGGTGGGAAGAATGCTGATTCTCCTCAAAAACAAGTTGTCTTCAGAAAGAGCACCCGTGACAAAGCTGTGAGTACAGTAATAATAGGCTTATTTAGGTTTCAGTTTTACCTGTAATCAGACTGGAGACTTATTAGAAAGCTTCTTCCTGTCCCCTTTATTTTTTTCTGAAGAAGGAGCGTGACCCATATTACTACTAAGTTTGAGGAGATGATGTAAACAGTTTTTAGGTCAAACTTTTCATGTGTTATAAGAGAAGGCAGCTCACCTCACTCTCCTCCTGGGTTGTACTTATACTGGTAAATCTTTAAAACAAAGCTGATTCATTGTCTTTCCAACATAACAGCACCAAAAATCTTTAAATCTACACTTCTTTGTCCCATGCACAAGTATTTGTGTTGTACCTTTGGGAGTTGGTCTAGATCAGGTCTTCAGTTCTGATGTCCTGCACGTGAATAATCCCGGCATCTCCCCCACCGGAGTCTGGTGGGGGTTGCATGTTTGCTGGAAAAAAAAAGTATTCCATTTAAAATGGAATTGTTCTGATCTCTGCAAGATTTATAGCTCTCTGTGTGTGTGTCCCCCTTCCCTCAACAACCACAAACATTTTATAGCTCAGCTGTGGTCATCCTCTCCCAACAGCTAACCATCTACCTGGGAAAGCGGGACTTCATTGACAACATAGGGGATGTGGAACCTGTAGGTGAGTCCACAAGGTTATGTGCTGCTCTTCCTGCTCTCAACCCTGCTTTTATCTATGTTAATCTTGATTTTTCCCCTTTCTTTCAGATGGTGTTGTATTGGTGGATCCTGCTATTATCAAGGGGAAAAAAGGTTTGAGGTTTTATGCAATGTATGTCTCAGAAATTGTTTGTCTTTCTGAGTGAGATGCTAAGGTAGAACCTTTTTGTTCTTTTAAAGGTACAAATGTACCTCTCTTCCCCAGTGAATGGGCTTCTTATCAATGCAATGCCTGTTGTTACACATGGGATGAGGACTCAGTAGGTTATGCAAGTGTGGAAATGAGTTTCCATGTCTCCCTGAGGCAGGAGATGTCCCCATCCCAGCATGGCTTCACCTGTCCTGTGCTTCTTCCCAGTGTTTGTGTCCCTCACCTGCGTGTTCCGCTATGGCCGGGAAGACATTGACGTGATTGGCCTCGCCTTCCGCCGGGACCTGTTCTTCTCCAGGGTCCAGGTGTACCCCCCTGCTGACAAGCCAGAGTCTCTCACCCTCTTGCAGGAATCTCTGCTAAAGAAGCTGGGGAAAAATGCTTATCCCTTTTTCTTTACAGTAAGTCTTTCAGAAGAACCTCTGATTCTCTTCTTGTCTGTACTTACCAGGCTGTTGAGGCCTGGTGATGGACTGAAGATAAGAATTAATAGTAAATTCATGTTCTGCAAGTTCCAGTTTTGAGTGGCAGGTGGTGTTACCAATGTTTTTCTTTCTTCTTGCAATCCTGAGAGGTAAAGTACAAGAAGATCCTAACTGTGCAGTGATCACAGCACCGTGAGAAGTGCTTTCTTAAAAAAGGCAAGGGAATTTGGAATGGCTTTATGCTAGCAACAACCCCATTTATCCTTGCCTTCCCATTCCTGAGGGGGTGAAATACTTTTTACCATTGTCCCAGTGCCAAAGCCTTTTCCTTTAAAAACTTTGTGAATCAAATAAGGAGATGAAAAAGTCTTTACCAGCTGTTGTCAGCAAATGACAGTGACTGCCAAATTCTAACAGGAAATCCTTCCAATGCTGTCAGTCATATGTCTGTCATAGTGTTCCTGAGGAACATCCACATTCTGGATGGCCTTTTTTTTTTTTCTTTCTTGACTTTTAAAGTATTTTTGGAATATAGGGATTTGTTCATACAAGGCAAATATACCAGCCAGAATTCCAAAGGGTTTCTGCATTACGATGAGTGACCCCTTGTCTTCAGGACTGCTTTTGTGAGTGGTATGTTACCTTAAACATCTGTGTACTATTGCTTTGGGGCATTTCCTCTTCTTCCTCCCACAGTTTCCAGATTACCTGCCTTGTTCAGTCTGTCTGCAGCCTGCACCTCGTGATGTTGATAAGGTGAGGCCAGCGGACACTTATGCTTATCGTGGTTAAGGAAAGTCAGATGGAAAAAAACATGTGAATTTGTTTAGCTTGAGAGTAGGGGAAGGTGATACTGATTTTACTGTGCTGTGCCACGAATGTCAAGAGCTAAGGACTACAAGTATGTGTCACAGAATTGGGAGTTGAAATCCTCAAAATAAGAAAGGGAATCCAAACAAATAGCAGCAAGACTACAAAATCTGCAGTGCTGTAGCTTCTTTAAGACTATCACATGATTTGTGGGTTGGCTGCACATAAAATGATTGTGGCTGTGAGGCTACATGAAAGAAAAGGAGACTGAGAGCCTAAAAGCTCACAGATTGCTATAAATAACATGTGTTAAGACCTGCCCTGAATTAAATGCAGAGAAGAGCTGGCTTGTATGTATGTGTAAACAGAACAAAAACCCTATAGTAAAAGTCACTAAATAATTATATGTTCTGCAAGGTTTCTGATACTGTTAAAAATATTCCTTTTATACTTGACTGGATGCTTGTCTGGACAGCAGAACTAGGCAATCAGCCAGGCAAAGTGGGATGAGGGTCATAGAATCTAGTGCAAAAAGGATAACCTCTGTTTTATGCCAGGGAATGATATTCTAGCAAAAATGTCTCTGTAGAGAATACCTGGGACTCACACAGGTGCCCAAGGATGCTATAAACTTGTTGAAGGTTAGCTTGGTGTGATCACTTCCACTCCTTAGATGCTGGTTTTGGCATTACAAAGCCAACTCAGAAATTCAGTTCAGAAACCCAGGGTGGGCCAGAGAGCGTGGCACACTGGTCAGCCTTATGATGTAACCTTTTCAGCACTGGTCTCACAGGAAGCCTTTCAGAGGCTGGGATTAAGCCTCATTTATCAGAAGCACAGTAGAACAGGTGGATGTGCCAACACTAGTTGTCAGGGATGTCTGTGACAGTGGCAGGAGGCCAGAATAATTTGCAGCTGGCAGGAGTCTGCCAATTTCTGGTGTGCAGAAAGATACTGAAACATCTGCAGATATTCCTGTCTTCTGATCCTGATTTCACAGCTGTCCTTTCTCTCTCTGGCAGACTTGTGGGGTGGATTTTGAGGTGAAAGCTTTCTCAACAGAAAATGTGGAAGAGAGAATTCATAGGAGGTAACAGGATGTGTCTCTCTTCAGTTTTGCCTTAAGGGGATGGGTGGTCCAGTGATGCACCTTGGTTGGTTGTTCAGCTTTGCCCCCCTTGTCAGTGATTTCCCGGGTGTGAGCACATGGGAATGCAGAACTCCTGCCTCTGCCAAGCACTGGGTGTCACCATGTTGTCCTCTGCTGCTTCCCAGGAACTCTACACGTCTGCTGATCCGTAAGGTGCAGTATGCTCCGGAGAAGCCAGGACCCCAGCCTTGTGCAGAGACCACCTGGCAGTTCTTCATGTCCAACAAGCCCCTGCACCTGAAAGCTTGCCTCAGTAAAGAGGTGAGGGGGTGTTTGCCCTGGGGCTGGGGACATCGTGGTATCTGCAGGCCAATGGGCATTTTGCTGCTTTCTCAGCTGAGACTGACTTGTCCCAGCACTCAAGGGCTCTAATGTAATTTCTGTCAGTGGCTACTGCTAGGGGTGGTTGAAACCCTGTTACCAAACACATTTGAAGTCATTGAAGGAGGGGTCATCTTCTCCTCTTTGGCTTCTGTGAGGTGTAACCTGGGGGAGCTAGAGGGGTTAGGGCCTGGAAGAAGTCTCCTGGCTGGATTTCTGAGCATCACATTCCTTCTAGGTATACTACCATGGTGAGCCCATTCCAGTCACTGTCACCATCAACAACAGCACAGAGAAAACAGTGAAGAAGATCAAAGTCCAGGGTATGTTTTTACTGTTGCTTGGGATTCTTTGAGTGCAATAAGACTGAAAGAGAGACAGAATTTCGTGCTTATAACAGTTCAAGAAGGCAGTTGGGGATATCAGGAATTTGTCCCTCCCCCCTGTGTGTTGCTGTTTCTTTGCTGTTCATCAAGTGAAGTGCTGTAGCTTTTTTCCTGATTCTTGTGGTTTCTTCTATGTCTTAATTTCAGGACCAGATTGTCCCCCCTAGAAAAAGAGAAAGGGTCTGGCTCCTGCAGTGGGCAATGCAGGTGTGGGAAAAGGGGGGGAAAATCCACCCTTATTGGGAGGTCAGTGGGAAGGGCTCCCTGTCAGCTGTGATGCTCCTGCTAACTGTGAATGTGCCTAGATAACATACAGCTTTGCCTGGCCTTCCAGAAACCTCTGGCAGCATGAGAAACAGCCACTCTGCCAGCAACAGTGTCATTACTCCTGAGGAAGCTGAGGGCAGGGGCGGGGCTTCATTGCTGTGTCAGTGTTTTATATGTGACACTACATATTACATCCCACAGGCTGCAGAGCTGGGGAAGACAGTCTGAAAGACAAAGGATAGGAAAGAGAAAAGAAGGCAGGGAGGGAACAAAATGGCTGAGGCTCCTACAGAACTATAGCAGAGAAAGCTGTTTCAGTGCCAGTCTTGGATGTACTGTGAGTCCCAAGTATTTTTAGGCTCTTTTTAGCCTCTGTTAGGCTTAAAAAGACCTTGTTGGTCCCAGATTCTCTCCTCTTCAGTGTTTCAGTCATAATTGCCCTGACATTTTTGTGTAGGATTGGAGAATATAAGCCATTTGTTACTACAGGCTCTGTGCTGATACTGTCTCCTGAATGCACATGCATGGGCAGTAGGCACACGAGAGATAACAGGACCAGAGATAAAAGCAGACCCAAACAGAGAAGGAAGAGGGACATCTTTATAATGGAAAGAGAGGATCCCAAGAGAAACTCTGGGTTATTTACTTTCTGTTGTCTCTAAACCAAGGCCAGGTGCCTTTCAGGGAAGGCAGACTTGAGCCATTGGTGTGCTGTTGGTCTCTGTCCAGGTCAGGCTATCTGACCTGGTGGTCTCTTCAGGCTCTAAATGGATGGGGTTTTCTGTTTTCTTCACCATGTTTCCTATTCCTGGGACTTGGGGTGGGGGCAACTGTGTTGTTTGTAGTGCACACACACACACCTGAGTGTCTGCTTTCTTCTTTCTCCCTCAGTGGAGCAGGTGGCCAATGTGGTGCTGTACTCCAGTGACTTCTATACCAAAGTGGTGGCTGCTGTGGAAGCACAGTGAGTGAATGCTCCTGCTCCTTCACACCCTTTTAATTACCCTCGTCATCAGTAATGAGAGGTTCTCATACTTACAGTCTGGCAGTCTCCTGCTGTTACAGTGCTCTCTCCTCTTACCTCGTGTGTGCCACACCACTCATACTCTCTGGATGCAGCTGGTTTCCTTTTCACAGAGCAGCAGAGACTCTCGTGTTTTCTCAGGGAACGGGGATGTTGCAGAAGAGGTTTGAAGAGTAATTACCTGCTAGACAGCCTTAGTGGTGGCGGCAGAAGGTTCCCCGTTGCTGGAAATCTTTAAATAGAAATGCAACACTTTTCTGAAAGGTGCTGCTGTTTGAGTGGAAGTCATGGACACTCTTGCTTGAGCAAGAGCATTTCATTTGGTTTCTTCTGGCCTGAGAAAGCCCATGGAAACCTTGAGTCTGTAGATGTTATGGAGAACCATCTGCTTCTTTTCACTGTACTGGCAGTGCAGCTCTGAGCCTCACACTCTGACGAGGGTTGGGCATACCCAGGTCCTTTATATTTGTCTGGTGCACTGCTCTGTAGCTTAGGGACGTGTTTTGCATTCGGTATTGGTATTCTCAACTAGGATTCATTTTGTCCAAATTCAGAGCTTTGCAGCACAGAGATGTGGTCTCAAGTTGCACCTGGGGAGCTGTAGGTTGGATATTAGGAAAAATAGATGTGGCACTTGGGGACATGGTTCACTGGTGGCCTTGGCAGTGTTGGGTTAATGGTTGGACTTGATAATCTTAAAGGGCTTTTCCAACCTAAACTATTATTCTGTGGTTTTGACCTACTTTTCTGCCTTAATGTGAAATTAAGCATTTTATATAAGTGTTTGTTTTTCTCTACTTATTATAAAAGAAACTTGCTGACTAGATTAAAGGTGGACATCTGTATTGTTGAAAACTGAATTTTCACTGATAAGTTCCTCTCCTTTTGGGCAGCTTTGTAATTTGCTTTGAAATTCTCCTAGTAGGGTGTGTAACAAACCACAGTGTATCACTTCCCTTCATACTTTCAGGGAAAAGGTGCAGCCAAATAGCAGCCTGACCAAGACACTGACACTTCTGCCCTTGCTTGCAAATAACCGGGAGACACGGGAAATAGCTCTGGATGGAAAACTGAAGGATGAGGACACCAACTTGGCTTCTAGTACTATGTGAGTGGAGTTTTAAATAGTCCCAGGTAGTGGGAGAGTTATAGAGAAGAGGGGAGCATGGAGGAGACACTTCCCTCAGGACTTTGTAAAGCTGTGTCCGGATGGACACATGCAGCACCATTGCTAATGCCATCATGTTCCTTCAGGGTGAATGGTGATCACAGATCTGGAGAAGTATTGGCTGTACCCGAGGCTTGCCTGCCCTCCCACTTCCAGAATGTTCCCCTAGTTCTTGCACGAGGTGTGTATTGTTGCTATGCTGCTGTGCCACCTCACACTGCTTTCTGTTTTCCCTGGCAGCATTAAGGATGGAATAGACAAGACAGTGATGGGTATTCTGGTTTCCTACAAGATCAAAGTGAAGCTCACTGTTCCAGGGTAAGTGTAACACACTTTTTGCTACATCTGCCTGGAGGTAAGGGAGGGGGGAGTGTGTTTATGTCATTGATGGGTGAGGAGAGACCATAACAGTCCACCCCAAGAGAAAGGGCACATATTATAAGATATGAGGCTCCCTATAAAGCATAAATTGCCTGGAAAACAGTCTTGGTCTATCATGAGAACTTGTCCTGAGCCAAACTCTTTGTATTAGTCTCCTTAGATACCATATAACTTTATGGTTGAAGTAGCAACCTCTGGTTTGCATTGCAATTTTTGTTTCAAAGCCATAACCTATTTTGTGAGAAGTGAAGTGAAACTTTGTGTGAGCCTCTTATATTGGCATTGCTGTTCTCCCAGAGCAGAAGGTGAACACATCTGCCTGAGAGTCATAAATACTGCAGCTCAGGTTCTGTACTCAGCCAGCTTTCTGGGTAAAGCTGATGTTATCAACATGAGGTAGATCCAGGATACAGTGCAAAAAAGGACAAGGATAGAGACACTCAGTTGATGCTAGTCACAGTTTACATTTGTATTTCATTCTTCTGTCCTTCATTCTAGTATAAAAATGCATTAACGATTTGCCTAAAGCATGATAAAATGCCTGCTGCCTTCTGTGGTCATCCACTTGCCTTTTGGCTCTTGGAAAAGGGGCCATGGCCCAACACTTGGTCAGGAGTTCAAAAACTTAGACTCTTTCTCCATGGGAATGACATGAAAAAGTAAAACTACCTTTTCTAAAAACAAGTTCAGCTGAATTTGTGGCAAGTAAAGATCAGTACATAAGGAAAGTGATTTTAGTAGTCCACCAATTAAACAGCACTTGCTGGAGCACCAGAATAGAAAGGCATTAAATATTCTTTGTTTTTCTCCATGTTTTCTTTTGTAGCATGCTGGGAGACCTCACTTCCAGGTAAACATCATGTTCCTTTTCAAACAATGCAGTCCTAGTTGTTAGTTCATCTTTTTATTCTCTTTCTTATTGCCATTCCCACCTCCCAGAAAAAAGTAACTGTCCCTTAGGCTGTTAGAAGCAAGTAGTTTGTTGTTCTGCTGTGAAAATGAAGCTATTACAAAAATATGTTTTGATTTTATATACATGCAAGTACATTCAGCACACAATACACCCAGTCTATGTAAGTGAATATGCCTGGGATATTTGTGGAGAAAATTGAGCTTAACTTTTTTTAAGAGGAAAATTATGATTAGAAAAATATGAAAGAAGGGGTGAAGCTGGAGCTGAGGAGGAAGGAGGCTGAACCTCCATGTGTGTGGAGCTGTGGATCTGATGCATTTTTTCTTCTCCCTAAAGTGAAGTGGGCACAGAGCTGCCATTTCGTCTCATGCACCCCAAACCTGAGGAAAAGAACCCAGCAGGTCAGTTACACCTGGTTTTTGCCTTTGTTCATTAACTGTCTCTGGTGAGATCTCACCATTGTAAGGCTTAGAGCGATAAGTGCTACAGGAAGCCTTCAGGCCTACAAGGCTTCAGTATGGACCTGTTCTGTGTGTTTGTGTGTCTATATATATGTGTGTGTGTATGTATGTATAAACCTCCAGGCTCTAAATAACAGAGAACAGGGATACAAAGATGGGAGAAAATGGAAAAGAGTCGTGTTCCCTTTCTTCTTTCATGTATGGAATCACAGCTCAGAGAACAGGGGTTTGAGGAAGCTCTGCACAGTTAAATCTCATGACTGCAGTGCAAAATATCCTACCTGAAACTGTCAGCAATTCCCAGCCAGATTGCAGTATAAGGAAAAAAGAAAAAATCTGACATAGAAAATACCTAACACTCATGAGCATTGTGCAAAGCCAAATACTTTTAAGCAAAGTGAAGAGGTGATAAAACTACTGAAGATTCTTGAGTCCCTGTTATCTTGATGTGGTATTTGCCATGGTGTCTGTGATGTGGCCTTCTTGTTCAGTGGTTATTCAAGATGAATGTCTCTTCAGTGTTAGGTCTTTGTGTGGAAGTGGGGGAACTCTATAACAGTGTAAGGAGCAAGGCATCTTGAGGCTTGGGATCAGATGCCAGAACCATAGACTGTCAGGAGTATCCTCCCACTTCCTCAGGCCCTGGCTGGCTCTGTTTGCCAGTGGTGAGCACCAGAGATTGTAAGGTGCTCACACTAAATCAGAAGTTCCTGTACAGCATCTGAAGCCTCTCTTGACCACCAGACACACCAGTTCTTCCCTGCTGGGGCTGTTACAGATGAGCCATCTTGTCCTACCCTCTGCACTGGGACAAAATATAGTGGGCTTCAAACAAAAGCCATGGCTGCTTTTGTCCTCCTTTTTATTTTTTTTTCTTTTTCTCTTTGTGCCCAAACTGACCTAAAGCTGCTGTTTCTAATAACATGAAACCAGAAAGTGACAGTGGAACCTTTGAGAAGAGTTATCCTGAGATAAATGCTTTGGTCTATACTGGAAGCATTAGAAAGGGGTGATTTGAGTCCTTACTGTGTGAAATTGTTGGAGGAATCAAGTGTGAGCAATGAGAAGGAAACTGGTGATCCGCTCCACATTCAGATGCTCTGGTTGGGAATCGGGCTTTGCTAATTATGGATGTGCTGGAGTGGACAAAGGTAGGTTTTATCTCTCCTGTAATAGTTGCACTACAGGAAACTCATTTTCTCTGGGAAAGCCCCTGCTGTGAGCAGTGCCAGCACATTCTCTTGGCTCAGAAGTGGTGAGGATTGGGATGGCACAGGTGATCTCAGGAGTGTGGCTGGTGGGGGCCATCTAGTGCCTCTGGGCAGCTCAGGAGCTTTCATGGACACCGAGAAAAGCTCGAAAACTTCTAATAAGGCTCATCCAAAGGTTTAGGCAACTGTAAAGAATTTTACATTTTTAGAGTGGTGTGAATTTTTTTACATTACTTTTTTGGTGTTAAAAATGCCAACAACCCCTTTTTATTACTTTATACTTCTGGCAGAATCATTTGTAGTATGAGGAAAAATGGAAGTCAGGCAATTCTCCCTTCTAAGATTGTTTCAAAGGAGGGATGATGTACTCCTTTATACAGTACACTCAAAAGGATGTGGGCAGAAGACTTTACAGGGAAAATGGAGACCTGCAATATTTCTCAGATCACTTCCCCCAGCACATCCTCTTACCAGAGGCACAGCCCACATGTTGTTTGCTACATCAAAGTCTTCTAGAAGTTTGCTGTCAGAAGTGTCAGCTATGTTCCATGCATTTTGTACAGATGGAAATACCAGGTTTCTTATAAGCTGAAAAAAATGCAGGTAATTTCAGGAGCTATCCCATGGGAAAGCCCTGCAAATGGTTAACACAGGAAATAAATGCTTTCTCTTAAAAAAAGATACTCTGACACAACACAAAATTCCTCTGAAGCCTGAATAGCTGACTTGAAAACTGTGCTGGAATGTGGTGTCTGAGCTTATTACAGGGAATAAAACAGTCTCCCATATGAAGCTGGTAAACTGAAATGCTTTTCAGCTTTATTGGTTGGTAGTTTTCCATGCACTGTGCTTCATCATTTTTCCCAGTTGTGAGTTCAGGCTTTTTAATTTTTTCTTCTACCACTTTAGCTCATGAACTCTGAGAAACATAATGTGTTTCATTAGTGAAATACCATCTAATTTGGAATCAAGCAAATCCAGGCTTAATTGCAGAGATGGAGCTTCAACAAACAGTATTTGGACTCTCAAAGGTCCCAAAAGACGGAATTTTTCCTTGTTGGCTTGTTCAGCAGCCTCTGCAGTGGGTGTAGGCAGAGGTGCATGCACAAGGAGTTTTAAGATCACTCCTTATCTTCTTTTTCCATTCCCTTTTGTTTTTACTGACGAGTCAGTAGTGACCAGTTTGCCTACTGCACCTTCCTTCTCATTTGACTGTCTTAAGGCATAGCTGGAAGAAGAGAAAGAAGTCAGAGCAACCATCTTAGGGAGTTAAAGCTGGAGTGGGATTAAAAAATGCCACATACTGTGATTTATTTTGCATTGGGGGAATAGCCTTTTCTCTAGCCAAGGTGATTTATGGCAGAAGTAAAATGTGTAGCATCAGTGGATTTAATCATGCAGGGCTGACTTGAGTACAGAGAACCTCAGAAACATAAGCTTTCCAAGAACAGGATGTAATTTTTTCAGGGGCAAGTGTGAGCAAGTGCTGTGTGCTCTGTTTCACAGCAGATGGCTTTGCTCTCTCTAGCTGCCTGTGAGCAAGCTCTGAAGCATTCATCACTCAGTAAACAGCAGATCTATCACAGAGCATGCAATATTGCAGATTGCTTGATCTTTCTTCCCTGTGCCTGCAGGAGACAGAAAAGAAGCATCTTGCTACCTTTCCTTCCCTGTGTTCATCGCTTTCTTCTCTTGGTCTTCTGCTAGGCCAGATTTGCATGTTTCATATGTGCTGGTTTTGCAACTGTTTTTGGACCCATGTGGTTCACATGTGGTTATTTTTAGGCAAAGCAAATCCTGTCACATTGGCAGTCTGTCTGTTCCGCCTGACAAAAAATGTGTAGGGATCTGTTTCTTTTAAAGATAGATTGAAACTGGGCTGTGTCTCTTCATGCTTCCAAGACCTTTCTTGGTCAGCAGTTAGCCCAGAAGTTCCTGCTGTGTTTTCCTCAAGACTATGGTCTCAGCATGAGTTCTTTGGTCTGGGGTTTTCCTGCCAGTCTTCTGATGTTTTACATTTTGTGGGCCTATGCCTTGGACACTGGCCTTTGTTTTGGCTGTTGTTCAACAAATGGTCATTTATCTGCTCCCTGATTAAACTTGCACAGAAGGGCTGTTTTCAAGAAACCCAGGAATGCTTTGTCCCTCTAACAGTAAAGCAATACTTTCCCTATTTTGGTATTGTGACTTTCAGAAATTAGGAAATTTTAAAGCATTGAATGTCTTGGAAAATAACAAAACCTACTCTCTTTTTCTTTTCTCTCCCATCAAGTTAAGAGAGGTTAAAAACAAGTTTATACTGAAAATTACCACATGCTATGACTTGAATTATATGGAATAATTTCTGTGGCTGCATAATAAAAGCTTCCAGAAAACCCTCCCCTGAGAGGATGATGGTATTCTGGACCCTCATCAATCCCCCTCCCATCCCAACCCTCAAAACAATTGCTGGAATGCTAATTAAAAGAAGCAAAAGTCTACCCATTTTCTGAGAATTTTTCAATATTATAATATCAAATAAGCCACAGGACAGCCAGAAAACTCTGGAGAGGACCTAACTCCTGTTAGCCTGCAATTGTAGCATGCTGGAGATAGTGTTGCAGCCTGAAGGTGAAGTGTTGCACCTTTGAATCTAATCTTCCATCTGAGGTATATTATAAGCACTACTCTGCTGCCACTCTATTTGTGTATTGACTCAGTAATCATTTATCTGACAGTTAAGTGTATGCCCAGTTGAAACAATATCTGTTTCACCCCTCACTCCATTTTGTAAAATCAGTTTCAAATCACTGGTGGGGATCTTGCTCAGCTTCACCCACATCACTGGTATCACTGTTCCCATAGTAATGAAAGTACCTCCAAGACGGGAAAGAGAGCAGACTAAAGAATAAAAATTGGAGAAAAAATGGAATTAGAAGGATGGATATCTTGGAAATTTTAGAAGTTCTAAACGTTTCATTTTAAATCCATTTCCATCAAGCATACATCCCCTGAGACTTTCCAGACTTCATCTTGGCTTCTGTCCTGGTCTGGAGAGATGCCATCAGGAGTGTCTTCACATGAGCCATCTTTTGAGGCATTTTGGCTGGAGTGGCCCCCTTTGGCACACTTTTAATGCTGATTTTTCCAGCAGTGCGTGTTGTCCTTGATTGCAGTGTGTGTTGTGGATGGGAAATCTCCAGGTAGTGAGTTATCCAGTCACTGAAGTGTCCCAGATCCCTGCTGACTTCTGTAGAACAAGGGTGCTTTGCTCCCTGACCCAAAGCCATGAGAAGTAAGCCAGTGAAGTGACTATGCCTTCCTAAAATAACTGTGAGAACAATAAAATCCCTGCAAATACAGTCTTCTGCTTATTTTAGGCTGTGCTGAAACAGCTTTCAAGGAATCCTGCTAGTAAGCAGGATTTGTTATAGTGTGGTTAGCAAAGATCCCACTAAAGGAACACAAATGCTAAAGGTCTTGAAACCATTTTTAGGGCAAGATGAAATCAGGAGTGTTGCCCCAAAGGCTTTAACCCATCTGATGAGAGATCCCTAAGGCATTTCTGTACTTTGACTTCTAATTTTAATACCTTCATGTTTATTGAACAAGAGCATCATCTTCTCATCAGCTGACTTCTTCAATCACAGTGATAGAGCAACTGAAGCTGACATCATGTCATGCAAGCACTGTCAGCTTGGAGTCCAGGTGTGTGCACAGATGTCTTCCACAGCTGTGACCATGAGCAAGTGTAGATTGGAAAATCTGTCTTTGTTCCTCAGCCCTTCACATAGCTTGGACAGCATTGGTGGAATGCTTTTCCATTTGGGAGATTGAGTTTTGCCTCATCAGGTGTAGTTATGCACATTTTGAGACTTTCTGGAATTCTACTTGTACTGCTGCAAATCCTGCTTCTTGTCACTGCTCTGACTTGTCAGTCTATATATTTTTTGCATTAAACATTTTGTAAATGTTTTAGCATCTGCTGTTCTGACTACCCGTTTTGTCTTTTTTCCTCCTTTGCTGCATGCTCATGACTGCAGGGAAGGATGGGTAAGTTTCTTTTAGTATTTCACATTCTAGCTACACTTGTGCATTGACTCTTTTAAAAACTCCTGAAAACTGTCCAAAAATTCCCAGCTTAAAATCCAAAGTGAGCAAGTTACTGTGGCCTGACAAATGAACAGCTATGGGTTAAACAGCAGTGACTGACCACGTGAAGATAGATTAAGAGATTGTGTTTTGCCTAACAGCAGAAACCCACCCAGGAGGGATGTGTTTGTGCTCTATAGCTGGAAGCGTAAGGAACTTAATAGGTTTGACCATGTGCCTCTATTTTAGTATAGAAGGAATAAGGATGAAATGTTTCCCATTTTATTTCTGGACAAAATCTCTTGCAAGCTCTAGGCTGTTCAGCTAGCTGATAAATATGATCTGGAATGGACATGATTCAGTACAGATGAAAAACATGCTCAGTTTGTGCCTTGACTTGCTTAATCAACTGCTTTTCATTTTACCTAGAATAGCACCAGCGAAGATGGTGTCTGTGGAAATGTGATCCAAATCATTTTGGAGACGAAGGAAACACTACCAGTCTGTTGTGGGCTTCTCTTCTTCCTCCTATGTGTTGCCTCTAGTCTACTGGTGTAAAAATAGGGTAATATCATTTTGAAAGACCTGTGTTTCTTTCATTGCAGTGAAGCAGAGCTGGTATTTGAGGAGTTTGCTCGTCAGCAGCTAAAAAATACACCTGATGAAGAGGACAAGAATTCACCCTCAACTGATGAGTGATTAAAAGAACAGGCTGACAGAGGAGCTGTGTGTCTGGCTTCAGTTACAAATGTAGGACCTAAGTTTCTAGTAATCTGCATGTTCTCGGTTCATAAATGGTCTTCCAGGGATCAGCCCTGAGGTCAGTGGACATGACATCAGGAATCTCTATTGCTTATTACAAGATTCTCCTCTGGAGGAATGTGGCAAACACAACACCTGGTTGTTACTCAAGCTACCAGAGGAGGACAGGACGTCTGCCATATCTTGACTTCTGCTTTCAGGGCTGCCTAATAAAAAGGTTGGTTGCTTTCAGCACTGGTGAGAGCTTAAATGAAGGTTTATGCAGCCTGCCTGGACTTACTCAGTGTCAGAGTTCTGTGACTTTGAAGTGCCAGTGAACAAAATCCTAGCCTGGAAGGCTGGCTTGAAGCCATACGTGATTCATCAAAGTTTCTCAGCAGACTGTACAAAACTGATTTTATTTCTTTTGGTTGCTTTTGCGTTGATGCTTTACCAAATTTGGCCAGTGAACTTTTTCAGTGCTTGCACTGTCCCCATGTGGCTTTTACATTCACTTTCTGTACCAGTAAATGTCTTGCAAATTGTCTCCCACAGCATAGACAATGCTGATACACAGTATTAGCTTTCTAGCAATATGCTTAATAACCATGTTATTAAAGATGAGATAAATGTGCACTGTCAATGAATTGCTTAAAGTTCCCTATATACAATGCCAAACAGAAATACAAGTTCAGACAGAGTCTGTATTTAATCTAGTTTCCTGTAGGCAACTGCTTCAAAAGAGGGTGCAGGAAAATTAAGGAGGAAATTATAGCACAGCCTTCCCTGAGGAGCCTTTCCCAACATCCATCTGCCAGCAGTCAATTTATGCTCTGAGAAATGAGATTGCATTCTGCAGACTTTCTTTTCTCTTGTTGATCTGGATATTCTCATTATCCATGTAAATGTCAGATATTTTCCTCAATCTCACTTAGGTTTTTGCTGAAGTGAGTTGTATCAGCTAATTACATTTTGCATGTAAAACAACTGGTGTTTTATTTTTCTCATTTTTGCTTTAAATCTGCTTTTCAGTGTCCCTGGTTTAAATTCCCCTGGAAAGTCTGAATGCAGGGCCCACATTTATTAATACAGACTTATATTTCCCACCCTATGCTATGGAAAATAGAATTAATAGCTTCACACTTATATCTGTTTGCCTCTGTCAACTGGTCTTGATTAAGATGCTAGAAGCAGTTAATTAGAAGCACAGCTGACTTCAGGGTTCTGTCAGTGCTCTCCCCTAATACACCTGTTCCTCAGTGCTGTCCATTAGTCACAGGTGTCTCACCTTAGCTTGAATTGCAAGAGGCACAATGTTTGCTCTGCACTGGGTGCTTTGCTGCTAAAGGAACCCAGCCCATTCCAGCTGTTTGTGATCAGGATAATTTCTGTGTGATTTCAGCTTTGGGGGAGGATCAGACATTTGCACCTGGATGTCTGGGAAGGCTTTTCCCTGGTATTTTTTATTACTAATTTGTTGGTGGCTTGAGAAGACACAGAAGATACAGTAAAATTGAACAAATTACTGGTTGTGAATGTGCTGGTCTTGGAGAGCAAGAGTTCGGAAAATCCTTTAAAGATCTATGAGAAGGAGGGGGAAGAGGTCTTACTTCAAAATGTATCTTTCTCTACAAAGGTGTTTCCTTCAGTGTTTCTGGCTACTGGACCTGTAAGTATGGGACCAGTAAACTCAGAGATCTGATTAATTTTTTTTCCTTTTTAAAAAATTTCTTATATGTCAACTTGGTGAGGGGCCTCTGTTGCTGCCTGACTTTCCCCTCAAATTCAGCTCGGTGATGACTTCTGTAAGCTAAGTGGGACAAAATCACAGTGAACTCTGTTGTGCAGTGGGGAGGAAATGGTTGTTAAATGATTATTAAATCTGTTCTTTTGTCTGGGCTTGGGAAAGCACTTTGAGACACTATTTGTTCAGCTCATGCTGGTCATTTGCTCAGAGAGCAATGAGGGCTTTCTGCTGGTTCCTGCAGTTCCCTGTCCTGCAGGACAAGCTGGACTTTTCTCCAGCCTTTTAGCCAGCAGATGCTGACTTCTGTCAGCAGAAAATAGGTCTCTAGCTAGAACTGTTTGCCTTTTATCTTCCCTTTCTTCTGGTTCTGCTGTTATGTTGATCTACCGAGTCGGACCTGTGGCCTGCTCCTCCCGTTTGCCGCTCGGGGAGAGCAGATCCAATTTCCCGACTCCGCGGCTTTGATGTGGTGGGACTCTGTTTGTAAAGAGCTCGCCAGCTCCCGGAGAGGGATGCGCTCTGGGAGCGATGGCATCTCTGGACCTGCTGTGTTCGAAGACAGCTTGGAGCAAATACATGCCAGGACGGGTTTCGTGACAGACGCTTTCCCCTCGCACATCTCCGTGAGATCCCAGCGGGAACACCACGCTGCCCGTAGCTGATGGGTGTTAGAGAGGCGGGGGGAGTTCCCTGGCCATTGCGAACGGAGCGGGGCCGGGCCGGGCTCGGCGGTGGGAGCGGTCCGGCCTCAGCGCCCCTGAAGCGCCCTTCGGGGCGGGGGCTCACGGCAGGTGGAGCCTGGGCGGTAGGGTGTGCTCGCAGCATTTCATTAAATCCCGGGAACAGGGGGAGAGCTTTGGGAAGGGCTGTCCAGGGAGGTGGTGGAGTCCTCGTCCCTGGAGGTGTTCGAGGAACGACGGGAAGTGGCACTCGGTGGCTCTGGTCTGGTTGACAAGGTGGTGTTGGATTATAGGTTGGACTCGATGATGTCAGAGCTCTTTTCCAACCCGAATGATTCTGTGA
>VXAX01005631.1:290374-465001 GCA_013399835.1 Leptocoma aspasia
CCTCCGCCGCCGCCGCCATGTGACGCGGCTGCCGCTGGGGGGCGCCGCGCGCGCGGGGCCGGTAGGGGGCGCCGGGCGCGCCGCCGGTCCGTGCAGCATGGCGGCGGCGGGGGCTGAGCAGACACAGCCTGAGCCGGCCGCCGGCGCCGCGCCCGAGGAGTCGTCGGACAGCGAGCCGGAGCAGGAGCCCGGTTCCCTGCAGAAGCTCATCCGCAAAGTCTCGACGTCCGGGCAAATCCGCCAGAAGGTGCGTGCGGCGGGAGGGGGCCGCGGGCAGGGCCTCGGGCGCCCGGCGGCGCTGCGGTCGGCGCTGCCTCCGCGTTGCGCTCGGTGCCGGCGCCTCTCCCTCCCGCCCGGCACGGTCCGCCGGGCCGCCAGCCCGGGTCGCCGCTTTGGGACTTGCCAGAGACCCCCGAAGCTTTCCCCTGGGGCCTGCCACCGAGCCCGTCCCTCAGGGCGCTGCCGGCGGTCCCCCACACATCCCGCTCCTCTCCCTTCACAACGACCCCTCCGGGGTTTGCTTGTGACCACCTCACATCCGCAAAAGCGCCCCCCAGGGATTCGGCCATTTCCCCCTTTCCCCCTGTTGGGAAAATCTTTAATTATAACAAATATTGTCTGTGTTAGAAAGGTTTATTTATCCCGTCGTTTTCGGTGACAGCCCAACCACCCCTCCGGGTCCTGCTGGCGACCCCCAGCCCACACCGCAGAGACCCCCTGACAAGACCCCCAACAGCTCTGCAGGCACTTGTGAATCCCAAAATGCCCCTCAGGGATCCCCATAATGAACTGTTTCTCAGGTGCCCGTTAACAGCTGCCCCCTAAATGCCCTTCAGCGTCTGCCAGCGCCCCACAAACTGCCCTCAGGGGCTCCTGGAGTTGCCCCCGGTGCCTCTCTGAACCTCTGCAGTTCCCCTCCCCAGTAGCTCAGCTTAGGCCACCTTCTTCCCAGTGCCCAGGTTCAGACCTCCCAGGGAGCTTTACCCAGCTCAGTGATCAGTGTTCCCAGGCTCAGCAGGACCCTGTCTTACTTCTTTCCTTCCTTACCCTCTTTCTCAGTAATATTTTCTTGCAGTCAGGGAGGTCAGACTTGGGTTCCTGTTCCCTAGTGCGGTTCCATTTACCTCGTCTTTGAATCTTCAAGGGCATCCTCACCCCATGAAGCTGCATCTCCCCTTTTTTCCTCATGTCATAGTTGCCACGGGCTCCTTTCTCACCTCCCCATGCCTTCCCTGAGAACCTCTGCACCTCCCAGCCATAGCTCCTTGTCACAGTGTTCCATTATCACTTTCCAACACCTCACTCCTCCGTGGTCCTGTTGTACTTGGCCCAAGTCACTGTCTCATCTTCAGAGCTCTGCTCTGGAAGGTGCAGCCCTCGTTATTCCCTGCAGTCATTGTGTGTGATCCCTCAACATCTTCCCATCCTTTTTGTGCATCCTAATTTTCCCCATCTCTCACTGTGCTGTTTTACCTTGCTGTAGCCATATAACAATATTTAGCTTTCTGTCTGGTCAAGCAGTGATCTTACAGGTGGTTAGTCTTTGTTCCCAGCTTTGTCTGTCTGCTTTGTCTTCCTGGTAAGGCAATGGTCCTTTCCACCCAGATTGCCTTGGCCAGTCATATTTTATCCCTCTGTGGCTCATCTTGGAACAATAACACCATTTTTATGGGCAGTAACAACATTCTGCAACTACAACCACAACTGCAGTTCTTCTGTATTGTTACTGTAAAAGAAAATGTTAAGGTTTCCTTTGACCTTAGGGTACGAATGCATAGGGAGTTTCCCATTTCTGTACTCTTTTTATTATAGCAGCATGATTTTTCTTTGTAGCCACTAAGCTCCTGTGTAACTCTTGGACTGTTGTGTCATGTGTTTCTGCTTAGAAATACCAGGTTAGTTACTCTGTCATCACCTGCCTTGTGCTCACCTCATCTCTGCAACATGGACAAGCATGGTGCAGCTGTGGGGATGCAAAAGCTCGCTCAGCACTGGTGCTGCCGCTTAGTGTTGCTTCTCTTGTACTCAGAGCAAAGGAGAGTAAATGTCTCTGCATGGTGCAGTGTCTGAACATTGTTCAAAGGGCTCTTTTTTGTGCTGGCTGGATTGCCCTGCTTTCAAACACAGGACCTGCCATCATTCTGCTGTGCATCATTGTTTGGCTGCATTGGTCCCAGTTATGAAACCCCTGTGACAACGTGCAGTGGTACATGAGGACCATGGTGGGGCTGCTTCCTCCATCTGTGAGGTGCTGCTGGCACTGCCACTGGCTTCTTGGGCTGAGGCACTGCGGGGCTGGGCTGTGAGATGGTTCTTTTGACCACCCCAGGAAACCCTGGAGCTCTCTAAACCTGTTGATGTTCTGTATCAAGCAGATCTCAGCTGTGCTGTAGCACCAGGTGATTTAAGCTAGTCTGTTATTCTACTGTGAAAAAAAAATAAGCCTATTGAAATATTTTCCTGTATTCAGAGTGCTGAATATTAAGAATTTGGCTTGCTGGAGATTGGATAAACCTTGGGATTTTTTAACACCACTTGTGGCAGGGGTCTCATATGGAAAGGAAGGAAGGATCCATCTCCATGGTGGTGTTTGTGATGACAGCAGGGATACAAAGACTTATCCATTGCTAGAGTGGGAGCTCTTGCTTATAGCACGATGTTAGAGATGCTAAGGTGAAAGGTACATTGGGTTGTATTTTTGTTTGACTGTAGCAGTTTTTTTACATGTTTTACATCACTTCTCGTGTCAGCATGGCTGGAAAAAGATGAAACCAGCTACTTGCACATGCAAACATAAGCATATTAAGAACCAGGATTATAAACAGATATGTTTACATGTTTACAGATAATGTCTACCGCTATTAAGCCTTCTGTGTGTTAACCTGCCAAAAACCTTTGACTAAATCATGTCAAATTTTCCAAGTAAGCCCAGGTATTATGGTATGCAGGATTGATTTGTTCTATTGCTTGTTGATGTCATTTTGGTTTGTCATTGTCTTTTCTGCATGCTGCTGCATGTATACTCTTTCCTTGCCCTCAGGGCAAGAAGCAAAGACAACTTTGTAGATAATCATGGTTTTGATGAGATTTTGAGGAGCTTGCTTGCTTTGTAAAGGCAGACCTAATTCTGAATTTGTCTGTTGAATGATAGAGTGCAGATTACTGTAATCTGTAAAAGCTGTTGGACAGGTCCATCAGTGACAGTAAGAGATGCAGGCAGACTTTTACTATGGCCTGAGGATATAAATCTCTTCTGACCACATCTTTTGCTGCAGTTAGCTTAAGACCATGCCTGTAACTACAGCTAAATCACCGTGGAAGCTTACTGTTATCACAGCTTGAGTGTGAAATCCGTTGTGCCCGTGGAATTCCTCAGAATTTACTTGTTTGTCACAGTTGCAAGTATTTTAAAGGTACGTTTTCCTTCCTCTGGTCCTGCCATGTGTTTTCCTAAGAGATGCTGTGAAGTAAAGCTGCTTGCTTGCTTGCAAGACCATAAAACTTCAGTGAATTTGTCTCAAAGCCCTCTGGTTATCCAACTGTTTTTCACCGAAGTAGCTTGGTGTGATAGTAGTGGGGCAAATGGAATCATTTGGATGTTTAAGGACTGAGGTGTTGATGTGCAGGGTCTAAAGGCAAATCACAGGTAACATCTCTTCAGCTAAAAAACCTGTCCCTTGTGAGGCAGAGGGCAGGGGAAGGAGAATGGGAAGGCTCAGTGTTTAGAAAGTGAAGTACTGTGTTCTAAAGTACTTATGTGCTTTTAGCTAGAAAGAATTTTTGAGGCAGAGTAGAAGGTATAAGGGAAGCATGTTTAGCAGTCTTTTAATTATTATTATTATTATGGGGAAAGAATAAAGCCTCACATGATCAGGTATAGCAGGTAATGTGAGTGCTCATGTCTCAGCTGGCTGAGAAGCAGAGGCTGAATTGGGTGCCTGCTCAGCCGTTTCGAGACCTGACAGATTTGTACCAGCATAAGGCTTCAGAGTGCACTGCTTTTAGCTCCTCTCTGGTCTCAAGCTGGTGTTGGTGCAGCTAAGATTGGTCAGCTAAGATTAAGTATTTTTGAATTGATAGGAATTGGGAAAGAGATTAAATGAACTAAGAGAAGGAAGATGTGTGTGAGGAGAGGCAACAGCAGGACCTTGCTCCCACCTCCTAAGCGGTGCTGAGACCTCAGCTGGAACCAGCTGAAGTGGTAATGTCATCTTGTTGTCACTCAGCATGGACCGAGGCACAGGAATATCCAAAGTGGTCCTGGGAGCTGAGAGTGTGAAACCAAGGAGCACAGCACCTTTTATAAGCTCTGACAGTGAAGTGTGCTTCTTCCTTTGAACTTGACCTTTCATTTCCAGCGTCACATTACAACCCTCAGAAAGCTGGAGGTTGGATGAACAGGCTGTTTTCCCATTTCATTCATCAGTTCTGTGGGATTTCCAGCCTGCCAGCTTTGGTATGTTGAGCTCTCAGTTTGTTTACCAGACAGGATTTCAGCAGCGTCCTTGGGTGGCATCAGGAGAACTTCTTGTTTAGACTAGTTCAGTCTAAGTGCTGTTTACTTTCACAAGCAATTTCTCTGTAATATTTTCATTTTTATAGGCATTTATCATTGTCTTGAACTTTTTAAGACAAGTTGGCAGTGTGTATTTCACCAGAGTTGCAAACAGAGTGAACAGCTCTCCAAACTTTCTGGGAAGCTGTCTAGCTCTGGTAGCAGAGATATGTCAAGTTCATTTATATACTGAAAAGCAGTACAGATGAACTGGTGTTCAGCTTTATGTTGCAGTGGACAGACTGTTCAATATCTGAACTAGCATATTTCCTTTCTCTGTGCTGTGTACCAGATACAGATGATGCCTTTTGTGCTATGGGAAGTTGTGATTCTCATTCTGACCAGTAGCCTTGAGGTCTTGGAGCCACCCTGCAGGATCAAGGCAGAAGAACAGGGGGAAGCAAAATGTTTCTCCTGGTTTTTGTGCAAGTTTCCAGAGCATACTGTGCCAAGTCCTCAGACATATGATGGGCAGCATGGGCAACTGAAGAATGCTCATTTTGTTTCTTCTTGTATTGCCTATTAGATAAAACATGCATTTTATAGGTAAAGAAGTGGTATTTTTATTATTTCTGGAGGGCAAGTGTTTTAAGGTTGCCTGAGATTAGATGAGGAAAATGAGAAGTTTATTAGTTTGAAATACAAGTACTGAAAGAAGTATTATGATAAGAAGCAAAGCATTTCAGTAAAGCAATATTGTAAAAGAAATAAGCAAGAAATGAGGAAGGAGTTTTCCGGAATTCATTACTTAATTCATGTTCTGTCTGGGGCATCTTACACTAAAACACATTAAAATGTCTGTCTGGTTTTGTTTTGCTGCCTTCTAACAGGCTGTCTGAAAGAGGACATTTTAGGATCTTCATATGTCATAAATTGTGGTGGCTTATGCTTTAATCCAGATAGAAACTGGGAATTCTTCACCTAAAGAGAGCGAGAACTGTTGAAAAAGAGAAGTTTTTATGATTGAACTGAAACTGAACATCTTGAGCACAGGTTTAAGGACATTAATTTTCTTGGATTAACAGCATGAACATACTAGTTCCTTCTCTGAGCACCAAGACAGGTAGGATTTTAGGCTGTATGAATGTTTCTGTCCCTTGAGCTACGTTCTGTTTCATGTGCACTTCAGACTCAACTTTTCTGACACAATTTGGGAAGCCTCCCAGCACTGTTTCCACTGGTGTACTGTAAGTTTGCCTTGCTGCTGGAGAGTTTTGGATGCTGTATGAAAGCGACAGCTGTTCTTCCTTGTTAAAAAAAACCCAAAAACCATCAAACCCAAACTAAAAAAACCCTCTGCACAACAAAACAAAGCACAAAACCACACGCACTTGAAGCGTTTCTCATTCCTTCTAACTATAGATCAGGTTCCAAGAACTAAAGAGCTAACATTAAACTTTTGCATGTTTTGAGAGCATGGATTTACTTAGACCACATCATTAAAACGTTTCCAAGCTTCTAATTATTCTCTCTAATAAAATTAGAGACAAAAAACACATAGGTATTGAATGTTTTGGTTTAATTGCTTGGTTTTTAAAAATAAAACTTAATTAAAATATTTAGAATATTTTCCCTTACCCAAAACCTCTCATTACAGAAAAATTACTGAGTTTTTACTTTGGAGGAGTACAGTATTATAAATGAAAACTGTGAAATGTCTATCTACAGATTACCTGATTAGGAAATCCAATGTACTATGTGAGACACTGCATAACTTTACCTTCTTTAATTACAAATCCAGTCTGATTCTTTCTGAAATAGCAGCTCTACCTGCATATGTAAGAGAAAGCACAAGTGAGATATAGAGAGTTTTTCCTATTCCTGGAAAGTGTAAGGTTTACCCTAGATATTGGCACAGCAGCATTGGAAATTTCGCAGCACACTACAGTCCCAAGTGAACACGTGTTCTTCTTGGAACATGTTTTTTCAAGATCTCAAATGCACCAACCATTATTTAAAGGATATTTTATTAATTCTCCACTGAAACAGTTTGTTCTCTGCTTTTTCTTCACTAAGTGCTTATTGCTTCTTGTTTCACTAAGGATTTATATTAAGATGCTTCTGTTTGGTAGTGCAGCCCCGCGGGATAGTCATCCAGGAGTAGTTGAGTTTCAGGCAGAATAGCTGGGGCAGCAGCACTGTTCTGCAGCAGCTGCCATGGTTTGTGGTCCCTCCTCACACATTTTATATAAAACACTTCAGAAAGTAATGAGCTTATTGTGCAAGCCCTGTTCAGTAGTGCTGGACCTCTGCAGCAGCAGTGCAGTGCTTCCACAGGGTATGGAGCTTGCAGTCTGCAGGCCCTGGACCGCACTTGGACATGAAAGCACTTACATAGAGAAGGAGGAGGAGGAGGTCTAAAGCTGGCTGCCCCCCTCTCATCCAGAGAGGAAAAAGTTGGCTTGATGGCTACAACGTTACCACTTCAATTATGTAATTGATTAGTACAGGATTGCTTTATTTGGTTTTAGAGAACTTTTTGTTTCCTCACCGTCTCATTGCTAAGCTGAAAAGTTCTACATCTGATCACTGTTCTGATGTTGTGGTTTGCCTCTTTTGAGAAAAGAAATGCCCTCTTGATCACATAATACTTGTATGGAGCACATTCCACTTGAGACTTGCAAGCTTTAGTAAATTTATGCATGTAATTTTCTAGTGAGGAAAGGTGATAGCTCCCGCAGTTTGCTATAGGGAAAATGTAGATACATACTTCTTGTATCAAATGCAAGAAATCACCCAGGGCATCCCCAGATCTGGGAACTGAGGCAGGTGCTGCAAGCTCCAGTAATGTCTTACCCTGTGGGACAGCCACCTTCAGTGGTCTTTGAATGACAGAAGTGTGTCTGATAAAACAGGGAGGGTCAGCTGCCTGCTTGGAAGTGCTGTCAGCTGAGGCAGGGCAGAGCACTCTCTAGAATGTGTAGGTCTATCATTGAGGTTTTATTAAAAATCAGTATTCTGGGAACTCGCACCAGCTCCTTCTGTTCTGTTCAGCTGAAAGTTAACAAAACGGTGTTCCCAGGGCTGTGCTCATCTTTTTTGTTGTTGCTGGTGCTGATCAAGAAGTCAAAGGTATTTGCAGGACATTAAAACAGGGAAAGTGGAAAAACAAATTAAAACTTTGCAGTATCCTTTAAAAACTATGTTAAATAGATGAGGAAAAAAAACTTAAAAGCATAGGTTGTTTAATACATAAATATGGAAAATCTGATTATGACAGTTGATACAGATGAGATAAAAATAAATTCTAAGATACCTAAGTATTAATTAAATGGCCAAAGGCCAAAAGCCGCTTTCTGCTCTCAACCTATTTGAATACCAGTTGAAGTAAAAGGATGAGGATTTTGCTCTGCATCTACCAGTCCCTACCAAACAAGGCTCCTTGCAGAATTCAGTAGCAGAGGTGATGAGAATCCAAAGGAAGCTGTCTTTCTTTCAGCCTCCTCAACAAAAGGGCAAGGGATTCAGTTTTCTTCCTAAAGGTATAACTTTCATTTTCCCATATCCTGAAGGTCTCTTACTGGGACTTTCTGCTGACTTTTCCTTCCTACTTGGCCAAGGTCTCCATGGCGTTCAGCGGTGTGGGAAGGATGGGGTGGTTATGAGTGTGAGGATGAGATCTGCAGCTGTATTCTGCATGTGCTTTCCCATACATTTGCTGTTCTGTGCTCGCACTGGTTGCAGCCTGTACTTGCATGTCAAATGGCCCTGACAGCCCACTATGGTGAGTGCCTGGCTCCTTCTGCCTACTGGTGAAGTGGATGGGGGGCCTTAGACACGTGGTTTTTGGTAGTAAGTTGTCTCTCTGAATGAATAGGAGTATGACTTAAGCTATGGGGGTACAGGCTGCAGCATTAGAGGGTTCTGTGTACAAGCTATGATTCCAAATGAGGTTCTATTGCTGTGCCTCAGCAGAAGAGCCATGTGCTTCTGAGTTCAGACAGGGGATTCTGTGGTGCTGGTGCATAGCTTGTGGCAGGCATGTATCAGAAAGTTCTACAGTAAGGTAGCATGTTTTGACATTTTTTGTGTATGGGGGAAATGCCCAAAGAAGACATATAGTCTTGTATATATAATTTTAGGTGGTAGAAAAAATAACAATCAAACTTTTCATGTTTGTCCTTAAATATTTGAAGTTCACATTTAATTAGTAGCTTTTACAAATGTATTAATTTCCAAGATTTTCAGGTAGCTATTAAACTGTTGCCTTTTTGGCTTTAGTTATCTCAGTGGATGGGTTTGAGCCCTTATCTTCCAGCTTTGCTGTAGTTTGACTGGCGTTCTGTGCTCAGCTTCCCTCTTGTGATAAATGTTTGGGAAGCATGCCGGGAGCCTATGGAAAGCATCCTGAGGCTTAAGCAGTTAGTGTGCCAGGAGTTGTCCAGCTCCTAACTCGTCCTGCATCAGTGTGCTGGTGTGCTTTTCATTCTCCTTTCTAAGTAGCTGACCAGAATATTCATCTGTTTTAGTACTTTCCTTGGAGCTCTCTGACAGAGCTCATTTTACCAAGGAGCTGTGTGTTGATTTGCTGTATGTTGTATTTCCTTCCCCATACACATTTTTGCATGCTCTCAAATTGTTTTTCATTTGGTACTTTGTTCACTTTAGGTCTGTGACTGTGCATCCCTTTTAGGAGAGTCGTTCATAATAGTAGCAGCTGAACCTGGTATTGAAAGAAGCTGGTTCAAAGGCCTGTTCTTTGTTCATTGGCTACAGCTTTAACTAATGAAGAATGAAGTGTTTGACCATTTATCTGTGCCAAGGCAAATGAAAGCCTTTTCAGTATTTATTTGATACCAACTCCTGTTTTTTATTGCGGATCTGGGAATGAGCTTGCATTACCTGTTTCAGTGACATCTCAGCTACTCCATGGGTAGGTTGCTGTGCTCTGCTCTGGATTCTGCTGTCTCGGGAGTTGCAGGGAGGCTGTAGGAGAGCTGTCGGCCGTGCTTGCCTCAGTCTCTCACTGGGTGTGCTGAGTCCAGCTCATTCAGCAGGGCTGGAGGTTACAACAGAGGAGAATTGGGAGGATGATTGTTAGGAGAGTTTTCTCAGGCTTTCCCATGTGGTTGTAAAAAGGTCTGTACTGTAACCCCCTTCATCAGTTGTAGTGCTCAGCTTCTGTTAGTGGGCCTCTGACTCACTGCCCCAGGTTCTATTTTGACATTTGATTCCAGCTCTGATTTTTTTTTCTTTTCCTCCTCTTCTGGAGTCCTTTTTTTGCAGTGAGTTCTTATAATGTCTTGCTCTTTTGATACCAGTGAAAGAAATCGTAACAATTCTCACTTTTTCAAGAGCAAAGTGCATTTAATGTAGAATTTCCAAACAGGACTATGCAACCTGCAATTACCTTGTGCTCCCCTATAGATCTGTGTAGCTCTCTGTGTGTCCCATCGTTAGAATTGCTTTACTGATCCAGATTTCCCCTCTCCAAGCTTCCTGGAGTTCATTTCCAGGGTGTGACCACTGTCTGGTGGAAGGATGTTAATCTCAGATTAGCTTGTTAACCCCTACCCTTTTGACATTTCGTATCTTATTCTACGGGGTTGGTTAGATTTATTCCTGTAGTTTCTTTGTTGGATTTACTGTGTTTTATTTGATTTCTAAATATTAATTAGTTTCATGTTTATGACCATGGAGAGCTTTTATGACACCAGCTACTAAAACTGTTTTACCCACAAGGTACAGCACTCAGATTTGTACCTGCCCTAGCACGGCATGGCCATGTTTAAGTGCCTGCAGACCTACTCCTATCCTTTTTGCCATTGCTTCCTCAAAATCAGTGACTAGATGAGGTTGTTTGGTCCCTGAGGTTAAGCTGCCTGTAAAATTCCCTAGTAAGCATCTATAAATATAGCCCAGTTCCGCATATACTTTTGCATTTTGTTTTTTCCTGTCTGCATTTGGTGCTTTGTTTAGTCAATTATTTGTTGTTTGGCATCAGTGTTTTGTGGTACATACAAATAGAAACTGTGTATGTCCTAAAGTTTCTACATTCTGCAGACAAATGATAAACTGAGAAATTCACATGCTGGGGACTTTGGGTTTGAGATTCTTTAGTTGGTGTTTAGATATCTTGGTTTCATTTTGCTGTTAACTTGTACATTCTTTTTCTGTGGTTCTTTTTCTGCATTGGAAAGACATGTCAGTGAAGCATAATTCTTGTTTTAGATATGCTGCACTGAGTAATTGTCCCTAAGAATATATTATGATCTCAGCAGTGAAATAAGTTGCATTGTTCTTCCTCTGTCTCTATCAAACATGGTTTGGAGCCTCCCTGTGCTGAGGGACACTTGCCAGCCTGACAGCTGGACATGCTTGATAGTCACCCTCAGTCTGGCTAATAGGGCTTGTTTTCCAGATTAGGAAATTAGTTGTATCAAGAGCCCTACTTCCAAAGGGGGCAATAGGCTTAAGCTTCAGGAAGGGATTGTCTGCTCCTGTGTTTCACTTGGTGAGCACTAGTATGTGCAGGAGAACAAGGGATGTAATCTGGAAGTAGCTGAAATCTGGCATGATCCTTCCTAATTTATAGTAGAATCACTCATGTTATCAGTGTAGAAAGCACTTAATCTGTGTAGGCTGTCTCTGACCACCTGACATGGGTTACTGGGTGCAGAGACACCTCAGATGAGCAGTGCTGCCAAAAGCACAACTGTGTCTTGTTGGTTTTCTGAACAGCTCCTGTTAATCTTTTGGCTTCTTGTTCTTACAAGGCCGGAAGGGGAAACAGTGAAGCACAGGTCTCTCTTTTAAGTTCTTTTTTTAAGTCCTCTGAGTTGTTTGAAATCATTCCTGTTGAGGTCAGTGGCAAAACTTTTCTTTTGTCAGGTCAGGATTAGGCCTGCACCCAGCACCCATTTTGACAGGAGAAATCTGAGAACATATTATTGCTCTTCCTAAATGTCAAGTTTTGAAAGGGGATGAGGTGGGGGGAGGGTTGTGTATTGCTTGCCATAAACTGAATTTTTTTCTGCAGGAAGTTGCTGTTCTTCAAGGCCAAAGATAAATACTAAAATGTTAGAAATTTCCTAGGCCTTGCCTTTCAGTTATCTAATCTTGTTCTTTTCAGACTTCCTAAGACACTCTGCTATGTGCAGTGTTGTTTTAAATTGTCTGTTTGTTCAGTGACCTTTTTTACACTGACTTGCAATATGAGAAAAGGGGTCAGCGTCGGAACCAGTAGCACATCATTTTACACTTGATCTAAGAAGATAATGCATTTTTTTGTAGTGTTATCTGCCCATGGAATGCCATACCACACAACACCACACTGGAAAGGGACTCAGCTGGATAGAAAACAGTCTGCATAGTTCCATTGTGAACAAGTTTAGTATTTATGCTGGATAGGATGTGCATAATTATATGCGCATCCTCAGAGTGTTTCAGGGCAGTAGCTTTTCCCATAGGATCCAATATATGATACTAAAAAGAGATTTAACACTCTCTTTTCATTATGGGAGAAGCAATTTCACTTTTATCTTGAGGAATTACATGCCCAGCAATCTGATCAGAGTAGATCTTCAATTTAAAATCTGCAGAGAGGCTGGGGAGCAGAAGTAACTGTTCACCTCTCCCCTTTTATTTCATTTGTGTCACTTTCCAGTCCGTTCCTTTCCCCAGTTCATTTTCTGCAGCTGCATTCCTCTGCAAGTAACAAGTCCTTTGGCTGTAAAGTCAAAACAGAGGAAGAGAAAGGCAGCGATGTCTACATCATTTTATAAAGTTGTCTTGATCTTATCTCTGGCCCTTTCCGCCCAAACCCACCGAACTGTGCTGCCCTGAGTGCCTATAAATAGCCCAGCTGCTCTCGTGCAGAGATGGGCAGCGCTGAACCAGAGGCGTGTTTGCTGTGAGCAGAATGAGCGCTCCTGCTCTGGCCTTTCATGTCTGAGCTGGTAGCTGTGAGGTTTTCTATAGATAGAGCCTGGCAATGACAGAAACTGCTGCTTAGAGTGGGGCAAGGTGACCTCTGCAAGTGTTGCATTTTGGTAAAAAAAAAAAGAGGGTTTAAAAGAGGAATGGAGGAATGCATGTCTTGTGCAGAGGTGAGTGAGCCCAACTGAGGTGAGGGAGCAGGTGGGAGCTGAGGGAAAGCAGAGGCATTGTTTTGCAGAGGGTTATTATGCTGGTGGGCTGGGCAACAGTTTGGCTAAAGTGGTGCTGCCTGAGCCTGGGGTGTGTAAGGGCTCTGGCTGACCCCAGTTTAAATAATAATTAATAGCTTTAATTCAAAGCTGTTAATTAATAGCTTTAAATAAGCATAGCAACAGAGCTCTGAAATCTCCTCCTGCAAGTTGCTGTTTTTTGATCAGCCTCCTGGCTGACTTGATATCTTCAGGCTTTTCATCCTAGGAGTCTTCCCCAGCATTTTTAGTCTCTCTCTGATTTTGGTTCAGGACTTTGCAGAGTTCAGTAGCTGCTTTCTCTGTCTCATTTCTCATTTATATCTGTTTGTTTCCAGGGAATGCAAAAATCACTCTATGTTTCTGTCTTAATCTGGAAAATCTGCCACTTTGCCATTTTCTTCCCTGTAAAAAAAAAAAAAAGCTGAAGAAATGTGTGATTTCTTTAGCATGGTAATTTGGATGCTGGTACTTTACAGTTCTCTTTGATACTCAGGTTCTGGAGGTTAAAATAACTTGTGAGAGAAATATATATTTTAGTGGGTTTCCACAGAGTTGGCAAGTGCTGTTTGTTCCACTTGACAGATGGGGGATGGAGGTACACAGAGTGAAAATTGCTTTATTGGGAATTCATAAAAGGTCTGTGGCATGAATGCATCTTTCCAGGTTCCAGATGAGTGCCTTCAGCTCTGGCCTTGCCTGCAGGGTTGTTTCAGCAAGGGATGCTTTTTGGTCAGTCTTTGCACTTTGTTTTCTCTTATGCTGAAGCTTCAGCTAAGATAGTGTCTGAATTTTGGATTATTTATGTAACACCAGCTCTAACGTGGTTTAACATTTTGGTTTTGGGTTTTGCTATAGTATGTTTAACTTCTGGACCCTAAGGCCACCCCTAGATGCTTTATGGCTTCTTAGAGTGTATTCTTACTGCTGTGTCCTGTGAAAACGAGTGCCAGGATGTCTTTCAGTGACTGCTTCAGAGCTGTGGGG
Organism: Leptocoma aspasia; assembly: GCA_013399835.1. NCBI lineage: Eukaryota > Metazoa > Chordata > Aves > Passeriformes > Nectariniidae > Leptocoma > Leptocoma aspasia. Next base: position 304,043 of record VXAX01005631.1, read on the forward strand.
AGCTGATGTGGGAAACAGCCATTTTCTTATAGGAGCTTAATCGTCAATTGTGCATTTTTATTTTCTCTTTTCATTCTGCTGGAAGTTCTGTGGAGTTTAGCAATTCCCAGTTGAAGCAGGCACACTAAATTGGTGTTTGCCTGAGGACAGCTATTTCTTCCAGTGTGCAGGTGGCTTTGTGAAACAGACCACTGGGAAGTGTTGAGGCTTGGGGTTTGCTAACCTTGGAGCTGGCCAGGGCCCAACATCCAAGGTAGATGATGTTCTTCCAGGAGACAGGGGAGCTCTCCCCGTTTTCTATTTCGCAACACAGTGGAGGAAGATTGTAGTGGCCTGATCTGACAGATCGCTTTAAGGTCTGGTAAAGTGTGGAGTCTGCTCTTTCCCAGCTGATTTGTGAGTAGAGGCTTCACCATGGTGGTCCAGACCCTGTGATCTCTCAGGCCATGTTGAGGATAGCTCAGTCTAGCAAAAGAGAAGCATATATTGTCAGACGGATGTTTCTCCTTATGGTCAGCATTTTTTTCAAAGTGGTTTTTGAGGAAGCTTTGAGCTTGGCAAGGGCCAGTGTATGTGGAACATATCGAAATCTGCAGCTGTTCCAAAAACTAAAGGCTCATATTAGAAATACATATAGCATTTTAAAAGCAAGTTTAATACCCTGGAAAGGAGTTCTAAAATGAGCTAAACCCTGTGGGTCAGTAAGAGTATTTATTTTGTACGCTGTAGTAGCCTGGCAGTGTCCATATGGTGCTCTTTGTGAATTGATACTTATCAGCGACCTGACTGTTACAAACCTGAATTCCACTGAGGCCCCTGGTATGTTAAAGCTATGTCATTTTCCTGGCACCAAGAAACAGAATAACCTGTCTTACAAGATTGTCAGACCATTTGTGTCCTGTGTTTTAACTGTTTATCACGTTGGACTCTCTCAGCAAGAAGTAGGTGCCTGTGACTCTTTTGGGGAGAGAAGTAGGTTTCTTGTGGTACCAAGGCACGACATATCACTGCTTGTAGCTCCTAGGCAGTATTTGCAATCAGGGATTTGGGGTTGGACATTAGCCCTGACTTTTTGGCCTTTTATCTTTCTGAGGTGCAGTTTTTGAGATGATTTTCATGTAGCTGTTGGTATTCAAACCTGAAGTACACGTGGATTAAATCCATACTCCCACATATGCACAGTGTATGAACGAGCATATGAGCCTGCGTATGCTGGTATGTCAGTCTAGTTACAAAGCAGTTAAAGAAGAAAAGTCAGTGTGCATAGACACTTTTGGCATTGCAGCCCTGGGAAATGGCAGCTGGCCAGAGAGTACCGAAGCAGGGCCAAGACTATCTGAGGAATACCAAATGCTGATGTTGGATATAGCTCCTTCTTTGCTCTGGTTTCACTCCTCACCCCCTGGGCTTGCAGCTTGCCACCTCTGTGCCAGGTAGATGCTGGTTTGCAAGGCACAGCTGGAGGGAGACAGATATCCTGGGTGTGTGCGTGCTGGTAATCAGATGCCAATTAAATGAAAGGTGCAATTACCTGTGACTGAAATCAGACCTCAGTGAGTTTAACTGTTACACTCCCCAAGTCACTGCTAGATTTGAAATGCTCATTCAGTTTTAAGATATTTATCTTCTTTGGTATCGTGATAGCGCTGGAGACAAAGGTAAAACTGCACCGCAGTGTGGGTTGTGTGTTCATGAGAGTTTTATCTGGTGAAGGCTGCTCAGTTTTGCTGAAGGAATCTGTGAGACGCTTCCAGCAGAGGGCACTGAGGTTATTGGTCTCCAACTCTGGTTGTTCTGGAGTTCACACTACGGGTGTGTGCTGGGGGAGCAGAAAATGTGCCTGTCAGTAAAACCTGTGCTTCACTGCTCTCCTCTGATGCTTTTGTAGACTGTCATAAAAGAGGGGATGCTAATGAAACAGACCAGCTCCTTCCAGCGCTGGAAGAGACGATACTTTAAGCTGCGAGGACGAACGCTCTACTATGCAAAAACTGCTAAGGTAAGGTCCTGACAGTACCTGTGAGGCCAAGGAAGGAATTCAGTATAGGGGCTTTGGAGGCAGATAGGTGTCAGTGAGGGGGCAGCCCTCAGGAGAGAAAATAGCGCTTTAGGCGCTGGTCTTCAGGCTTTGTAGCTAGTACAAGATCCCTGTGTTTTGCCTCACGCTTGGAAATCCTTGGTTTTGAAGTGAAGCATCATGCGGGCCTGTGATACTGATTTTTCCACATTTTTTCTCCCTTTGGTGCATATTAATAGGGAATGGACTCTGAATCAATAGAAGGAAGAGAATACGAATGAAAAGAGAAAGTGCACTAGACAAGCAAGGCTAGAATTTTTCAAATTAGAGCTGCTATGCATCTGGTTTAGTGTGCTGATAGTCAACTAGATATAAAACTGTCTCCTTTCACAAGAACAAAACCTAAAGTTATTTGGTGTTCTTTTTAAATAATCCTTTAATGAAAATAAAGTCATTGCGATCACTGAAGACAGGCCAGAGTGATCCACAGTGTAAGGAACCAGACTTACAGGTCCTTGATGTTGTTGGTGCTGTGTCTTTCCTTCAAATCATAAAAGGCTGTGATATGGAGCATGCTAGGCAGACTCCCTTTGAGTCTGCTGCTTATACATTGGATTCAAGAATTTACTGAGATTTTGAATTTTTTCTTTCCAGTCCATTATTTTTGATGAGGTGGATCTAACAGATGCCAGCGTGGCAGAATCCAGCACAAAGAATGTCAACAACAGCTTCACGGTAGGACTTTTTACATTATTTTCTGTTCTTCTTCCATCTTTTCCCCACATCCTATCTCTTTTGCAGAGTTGAAAAACACCTGAACAATCTTCACAGCATCTTTCATGAAAAAAAAAATTACTTTTCTTTACAATATGATAACTCATATTTGTGCACATGGGAAATTACCTCAGGTTACTATGTATTGTGCTAAGACTTGGCATTCAGGGATTTTCTTCCCTGTAAGCTAAGAGGGTTTGATAGAACCTGTTTGCACAGTGGGACAGAAAAATCTCTTCTGCTGAGGGAGTTATAGGTGATGTTCGTGTTTATGCTGGAGATCTTGCTAAAGGAATTTAGTTTTTCCCATAGGCATTAAAATATGTAAACTTCTTTCTCTGACTTTATTTGTGTGTGTCTGTGTGAGTGTTTATATATGCATGCTATATATAGTGGGAAAGCAAAAGGAGGAACAGAAAGAAATAGAACAGAAATAACTGTGGGATTGGTTCAGGATACTCATTAGATGTGGAATGTGTGCTAAGTAGTTGCAGTCTGGAAACGTGGTGGTGTCTCTGCTTCATTTTCTCCAGGCTCAGGAACTAGGAGGGAAAAATTATTGTATTTCTAAGGTGCAGGTGTTCTGCAAGCTTCAATTCGGGGGAGCACCTGGTGTGCAGAAAAAAAGCCATTAACATGAGCCCTGCAGGGTGAGTGTCGAGCTGGTGAGCAGCAGCAAACCTCCACACAGCTGCTGAGGGGCTCAGAACAGAGGAGGAGGAGGGCGTGAGGAAAGGAAGTGTTGCTCTAAGGCAAGGTGAAAGGGGGAGCAATCCATGTGGAGGGAGGAATCCCTCCTGGTCCTGCAGGTGGCGACCAGCACTGAGCAGTGTGCCTTGTGCTGCAGCAGGAGTGATCTGCTGCTTTAAATACCTGCCAAAGGGCATTTCTGTTGTGTAGCTGTAGCTTTCGACTTTGTAGTGCCTGTGTCCAGATAAAACCCCAACACCTTCCCAAAGCTTGAAAACACTTTCTACATCCATAGTTGGACCAGTAGTAGGCAGATCTGGATATGGTAAGTAGATATGGATATCAGGTGTCAATGTGAGAGTACAGAGAGAAGGTTTATGCAGTGATTTGAATAGGGGATATGTTTTCAAGAATGTGATGTTATTTACCTGTTAATAAAGTATTTTATCCTGGATCTTGCTTCAGTTTTCTCAAATAAAGTCTTCTTTTTTAAAGTCTTTATGAATAAAGACTGATTTTTCAGGTAAGTGTACTGTTACTGTGCTGCTTACTGTTGTAGCTTAGAGAGATCGAATACCTGTCAGGAAGACTGCGTTAGGGACAGAAGGAAGTAGTGTATTTGCTCTCTCAGATTGCCCCATCCGATTCAAATGCTGAAGAGCTATTTCCAAGACTCTGTATCAGGCTCTGCCAGTCCTGTCTTCCCTAGCTGATAAAAGGTAAAGGGTTACCTTGAAATTCAAGCAGGTGCAGTTTGCACTGTCTCCAGCTGAGCAGTTTATCATGGTGCTTAGGTAAATTCAAGAAAAAGATGTTTCCTCTTAATTTCTATCTGCTCTTTCTATTGTGGCTTATGGAGGCGCTTAACTCGTTTACCTTGAGTTTTAAAACCACTTAGGAAATCACAAGGTAGCCTAGTCTTGCTGCTTTTTGCTCTGTTACGTCATTGCTGTCAGTGCTTTGGATTCGTTGTGGTCGTGCAGTTTTCTGTTGGTTTTCTTTGAGACCACTCTGCTTCCCCTCTGTATCTTCCTTTCTAAAATTCAGAGTGCTTTGATGCTTTTCCCCCCCCCGTTTCAAATCAGTGGGTTATACAATTTGAGGTTCTTTCCTAAACTGAAAATATGCAGCGTTTGGTGTTGTAAGCAGAGTTTTAAATGTTGTGGTTTTCTTTTTGGTTTTGTGTTTTCTTCAATGGAGACTGGTACTTGTGGATTTATAAAAGAATGGTTTCTTCCTGAGAAAACTCAGCCTCTGTCCAGGCATCTGTACTGCATAATGTATAGATGTATAGATTCTGCAGGTCAGGTTGCCTGAATGACACCCCTAAGTTCCTGACATAAAGACAAGCAACAAAAACATCAGATAAACCACTTGGAAGAACAATGTTTATGCAAAACAAAGAGGTAATAAGGGCTGACCAGTCAGAAGAGCAGCTGTTGCAAGTGCATTGAGGAGCATGGGGAGGCAGCCTCATGAGAGGAGAAAACCAGAGCATAAAGCCAGCAGAGGTTGTGCTGCATGGAGAGAGGAGTAAGGTTAAAAAATAGCTGCCAGTAAACCTTTTACATAGGACATGACTGACAGTACTTTGTTTGCTCTCAGCAGGAAGGAGAGCGAGAAAAGTGAGTTTTAAGACACAGACCTCTTCCTTTTAAAAAACAGTGTGTAATAACAAATTCCACTGTGGTTTACTTGGTTGATCTTGCATAGATTTCCTCAGTAAGTGTATCCTGTTTGCAGTGGGACAGTTTTCAGGACTGCTACCCAGAGTTAATGGATAGATGATATAGAATGTGCTGGGAGCATGTCACAGGGGGCATTTTTGAGCTTAGGATGTTGTACAGCTCCATTCCCTGATGTGTAACAAAAAGCTTTATGTTTAGCTTTGTTTTAGGTCAGGCAGTGTGGCTGCAGAGGTATTTAGCAGGAAGCCTCTGGGAACAAATGTTATAGCAGCCCCATGCCAGAGCTCTCTTCTCTCGTTAGGCCTCTAGGTGTGGCATTTGCTGGTTCTGTCATATCTTTGTCCTTGAGAGTCAGCTGTCTACAAGGTAAATTCTTCTGGGATAGCTGAGCTGTGACAGGTGCTTTCCATGTATGATCCCTTGGTACATGGTGCATAGATCTCTCCCCAGTGCCTTTTCCTAGGGTTGCTGTCTTGCACAGGGCCTTAGGGAAAATCTGCTGTGGCACAAATACAATGGTAAGTGTGTTGTCCTGGTAGTTCAGGGCCCTTTATTTCAAGGAGAGCAGTCAACTTTTAGCCTGGACTCTTGCCATCAGTGTGTGCTATTTTGTACTCCTAACAAAATAGAGATCGGCAGCATTGGATGGGTGAGGTCAGAACCTGGCCCTGATTTCTGAGCAGCACTTTCTTAGCCATACCCTCAAAACCTCTTGTGATTTCTAAAAAAGCAGATAGATGATTTGGGATCACACTGGGTACATTAGGTCTTCCCAGTGAGACTTCAGCTCTTTCTGTGAACAGTTTTTTCTTGGACAGTGCAGTTTTGCCGTAACGTGATTTGTTCAGGCGTCCATGTGTTGGACTAGCCTGCAGTTCTGTGAGGAGCATTAAAACAAAATCTGCAATGAGGATGAGTTCCATACTTTAAGCTGGAGTAGCATTTTATCAAGATGATGCTGGGAAGCCTAGATTTGACTGATCTCTGTCTCAAAATTATCTGCTTTACCTGTGTAGTGGACCTGAGCCATCCATCATGCCTGTTCTCGCCTGCGACACCTGCAAGGTCTGGGGGACACCAATCAGTCTCTTGCCTGTTGCTCAGGTCAACACTTTGCCACCACAGCTGTCCCCTCAAAAGTCTTTGAAAAGATTTCGGATCGTCTTCTTTGGCCCAGTTTTGTGTGGTGAACAAATTCTTCCTCCTCAGACACCAGTGTGTCTGAAGATCTGCTGTTTTCTAGAAGGTGCCAACTGAGTTAAGCCAGCTGCCTTCAGTGTACAGGTGGTACAGTTAAAGAAGTGATTCCTTGTCAGTTTATTGACCCTTTCCTGCTTTGTGAAGGATTTTTATAAAGATAAGGTATGTATGCTTTAATACTAGTCAAAAATGCCTGTCATCGTAAGGAGAGGGCCTGGAAAGGATGTCATATCTTCCCAGGTATGTATTTTGTATTCCAATATGATTCTCATATGGTGGTTTGGTAAATGTTTTCCAGTTATTGCTACCAAATGGCGCTGTGGACTTTCACCCTCATTCACATAACATGAATTACAACATTTACTTCTTATCCCATCTGATTCAGTACTTTGAGATTCCATTGGAGAAATATCCTCTGTGTGGAGAGAGAATTTTGTGTAGTTTGGTTTCTTCTTTCTGATGCTTTGGTGAAATGGAAGCTGGTTCAGAGCCCATTTTTGAGTGCCAGGGGCCATGCTAGTGACCCCTCCTCCGTAGTTAATGGCTCTTCACTGGAAGAGGTGGAGCTTGAGCTCCTGAGCTCCTGTAAACCCTTTTTTGTTGGGAAGTACCTCTCAGCTCAGCCGCAGACAGGAAGCAGCATATTATTACAGTCAGCGCCTGCCTCTCCACTTCATTGCCGTCAGAAGGAAACTTATCCCAGCTCCTCCTTAAGCAGGCAGCTAATCAGCTTGTGGCAAGTGGTACGTAGCTCAGAGAGACTGACCACAGACGAAACTAAGCCTTGCATGTCAAGCAATCTGTTTAGGTTTTTTTCTGAGGGAGTAGGCTGCTCTGGACACTAGTTTAGAGGAAGATTGGACGTGAAAGGTAAGAGCAGGAGTGTGAGTTTTCTGGATTGAGCACTGGGAAATATGGCACCTGTGCCAGCATAACAGATATCAGAAGCTCAGGTTCTTTGGAATACTACAAAGCTACAAGCTCTTACTGTTCAGGTGTTCTCTCCTGCGTGGATTTATGTAGACGCATTCTCTAGAAGAGGAGTAAAGAGAAATGTGCCTGCGGTGCTGTTGGAAATGCTGCACCCAGTTAAGAAATACTGTTTATTAACTAATGATTCACCCTGACCAATGTCCCAGGAGAGAGGAAGTATTCAGGTTAGAATAATACCTCTCTTACAGAGCACTTGCATGACTGGAGGCAACAGTGGTTGTGATAGGCTGAGGAATAGGGGGTTGCTGGTGCCCTGGAATGAGAGAGTGCAATCATGTCTGAGAAGATGGATGTCATTCTCCAGCTGTATGGAAGCCTGAGGTGTGCTACAATTTTTCATATTGTAACCTTGTTACTTAGTACTGACTATTCAGCAGCAAAGTTGCCGGTTTCTGTCTTGTGAAGTTTTACATTACTGACCTCCTCCAGAGTGTGTATTTTTGCTGTGTTGTCCCAGGGTTTATTGGTGCTGTGGAGAAATAGCATGAATTTTCATTTCTGGGTTATTAACCTTTCCTATATACAGAGGGCAAAGTGCTTGAACTTGGGTAAAAAATCAAAGTGCTGACAGTCCTTCCTGATGGGGAGAATATGTTGTTGATGATTGCAGTTCATTCACAATGAAGTGAAAGTGCCTTTGCTTCTTCATGATTTTGTGTCAAGTTGAATTATTTGTGTTGGTGCTTTTAAATTAAAATATATCCTTTTCAGCAGAGAAGGCAGTGAAGTCTTCTCTGAAAAGTTTGGTTTTGAAAGAAAATAGAGCTGCTGAAGCTACAGAAAGTTTGCTGCTCTTGTCTAGCACGGGAGCTGTGTGCCTGTAAGGCACTGTTGGAACAAGAGGAACCCAGATCAGAGGTTTGTTGTGCTGGTTTGAAATACAGGCTTTGAGAAAGAGCATGTCACTTACTTTTATGAGGAGAAAGACTATAGGAACTTTTGTTGCAAGCTGTTTGCAGGAAGTCATAACTGGACTTGAAGCTTCTACTGATAGAGATCAGGAAAATCTGCGTGGTTTGACACTTCCACAGATTCCCAAAACTGCCCTGTGTGGCCTCAGCCCTCTAAAGAAAATGGAGTTCAGCACATGCTCCAGGGAGTCACTGGGCTTCCTAGCAAGGGAGAAGATTTTCCTCTCCTGCTTCCTCAACACAGGGGTAAAGGGACCCAGAGAGAAAGCATCAGCTGAGCAAAAAGACTGATTGATCTGGAGACACAGTGACACAGGCCAGTCCCAGGTGTCCTGAATTCTCATGCAGTCATGGATTGCCCTGTTAATGTTTGGAAAAGGGGAAGATTAGAAAAGAGGGACTTCTTAACAAGATGGTTCTTTTCTTCCTTGTTTTTAAACTCTTGTCTCTAAATTGGGCAAAACTGGAGCACATGTTGGAAATTCAGTTTTTGCTGGGGGTTGTTGTCTTTACCACACCCATGTGTGTACACATTCAGGAATTGTACACTCTTTGCTAGTGCTTGTATTCTGTTTATATTGGCAGCTCTCAGAATTTCCTTTATAAGCAAAAAGATGAAAAGACGAGTAGAGCCGCGTATTGCCGTGTCTAGAATCACTCTGCTGGTTTTCCACCTTCCTTCATTAAGTGCAGTTCAGTCCCCATTTCCTGTCAGAACTGCTGCAGTTTCAAAATACTTTGCTATTTTAGTAGTTTGTAATCCAGACTTCAGTTTTTTTCTCCTTGAGAAAAGGCCCTTTGGTAAACAGACCATTCTGAGTCACTGTTAGTCAGTGAAAATAGTCATTTAAAATCCTTTCATGTCAAGGATTTTTGGGACTCTTTATCCAGCCTCCTGTGGGAGCTGGTTATTAGTCTGGTGTCACAAAAGAAGAAAAAATCTGGAGAAAAACTACCAAAAAGAAGATAAACATGGAAGAAGAGTTAGAGAGTCTGGAAGAAGTTGCTGTGGGTGGAGAGATCTGGCAATTGCTACTGTATGTTACAGAGTGACTCAAAAATATGCGGGAGGTTTTGAGAGAGATGAAACTACTGTAAGAAGAAGTCAGACTGAGCTTTAACTGTTTTACTGTGGGACAGGGTAGACAGGGAGCTGAAGAGTGAAGGAGACTGTGAAGAGCTTTTGCTTTCATAGAGGGAAGTTTACAGCTTTGAAATCATGTCTGCCCTTGTGCCTGAACACTGGAAGCTTTTGTTTGATAATCTCTTTGTAACTGTCATGCTGAATTGCGGTTTTATCTACCTTCCTGAGCAAGACTGCAGATTTCAGCTGCTTCTCTCTTTCCAGGTGAAGGTGTAAAGGCAGAACAATGTGTGGTCATTTGAGAACATGTTCAGCTTTACATAGAAGCTGCTCTAGAAGGAAAAGGCTCCTTTTTATGCAGGGAGAGGCTTGCTAGCGTTACTTTCAGAAATGCTGCCTCCCTATTTCTGGTGCTTGTGATGGTGCATGAACACAACTTGTCTTAGCCTGGTGACCCAGTATGGAAAGCTCCTGGGTTCATCAAGCTGTTGAAGGCTATTAATTTCCTTTTGTGCTAGCTACCAGCCTCCATTCGACACTGCAAAGTTATGAGGCTGTGAGGAGCTGCTACTAACAATAAACTCTCAGTAATAGGTCATTTTCCTATCACTGGTAGGATCTTTTATTGGCCAGTGCTGTGATTACTGGGTGCCAGCCTTGCCATGTATGAGCCCACTGAGACAGCAGCTCTACCACTGGGGAACAGTCCTGTCCCTCTGTTCTTCATGGGTTTACTTCTGTTTGAGTGAGTAGGAACCTTTCTCTGAAATATCCTTTACTTTCCTAAATGAGCTGCCCTTTCTGAACAGAGTGGTTCTGTTTAGGAACTCTTCCTGACAGGACTGTGTCCTTTGGAAAACAGGTAAAGGGATGCATGTGCGTTTGCTGCATGAGGTGGAGGCTGTGTGGGTAATGGAGCTGTGCTAAGATTCTTTGGCACTTGGTACAGCCACCCTATCCACTCCAATTGGGTACTGCTCCATCCTTGGAGACCTCTAGGGATTAACAGGCCTGAACTACCAGGATAGTTGCTTTTCTCACCTAGCTTTTGACATCTGCTAAGTTGTTGTTAAAGTCTTAAAATCCTCTTCTTGTCTGTGCTCCTCTTACCAATTGCCAAGAACAGGAATGTGCCTTGTTTAGGAGCAGTTTCCAGAAGCCTGTAGGAATGTGACCCTGGTATGAGAGATGATAATTTTCCCAGGGATAATGCTGTGACTGGTCTAGTTTCCCGCTGCAGCATGGGGGAGGATAGGGACTGGGAGAAATCCCAGATGGAGGGTCAGCACAAGTTGAACTTGACCTGCGGCACAGCATAGTGCAGTAAGTGCCAGTGCTAGTGCTCAGAGAAGATGCACTGCTGCCCTGGCTCGGGAGGGACAGATTGCAAGGTACGTCAACCTGATAATGTAAAAATGGTCTTCAAGAGAACCACAACACACGCTGGACCTGCTTTCCTATGGAAATGAGCTGTCCTGGATTTTATAGATTGTAAATGAAGGTAAAACAGCCACATGGAAGTTAAGGATAAAATAGCCGGTGTATTGTGAACAGAGATTTGGGCACTTAAGGCTTTGAGGAAAATCTTGTTACTGCTATTCAAAAAAAAAAAAAAAAAGGGAAGGAATTTGGCACAACTATAAGAACAGTAATGACTTGTTCTATTTGGTGGAAATGAGAGTTTCCATAGGTGGAAGATGGTCATTTTAGCAGGAAATTAAGATCTTGAATTACAAAAAACCATAAAAAACCATACAGAACTGGTGCATTTCTCGAGTGTTACATAAAAAGCTACTTCTTCTTTCCCATATCATCCAGGTTTTGGGGGAAGAGAATTGGTGGAGTTCTAGAGAGCTCTAACTGACCTCTGCAGTGAGCTAATGGGACTGGATTTGTTGGCAAAACTGGGTGAAAGCTGAATTGCAAAATAGTATAGGGCTGTAGTCTGTGGAGGAGGGCAAGCCTCCTCATGAGTCTTTGATACTCATATTATTGCTCTCTTCCAATCTGTAGAGACCTACTAAAGTCATACTAACTCACTGATTAAGGCTTTGCTGGCCTGATGAGTTCCAGATTGTTTCAGAAACAGACATCATTGAGATGGATGTTAAAGATTTTAAGTGTTAAGGACTGGTTTGAATCTCAAATTTGTGTTTTTCACAGTGTTCTTTTTTGTGTATTTGCTGAGGGGGTAGCACTTGCTAATCCACACTTAATCCATTTTGCCTGTGTGAGTTCAGTAACTGGGTTTGAAACACAGTGGATTTGCTGGTTTGTGAGCCTTGCTGATGAATACAGGTGAGATGTTTTACTGTATTCCAGTGTTCATTTCACTACTGCTGTCACTGAAACAGGAGCTGAAGTGGAAAAATGGCTGGGTCCTCATTACAGTCTCACCCAGTTTTCCTTCCTGAGTCTTTGGCTCTCAGGATGCCAAGATCATTCTCCATCATACAGAGCAGACTTAGCAGTTAGCTACAGGTGGGGGATGGTTTCCTTACCTTTGCCATATTTGATCAAACTGAAGGTTTTGCAGCTTTTTTTTTTTTTTTAGTTTCTAGGTCTCTAGAGCTCCAGAAATTCCTGTTGTCTCTGTACTCAAGTCACCAACTGTTTGGAATAATGCAGGATCTCTTAGGGGGATTTATGGCTAGCACCTTTGAATGCAAGTCTGTATTGGAACAGGATATGAGTAAAAGGAAGCAGTCAGAATGAGCAGGTGTTCTCATACCCCCACATTTGGCCATTCTGAGAAATGTACACATCAGGAAAGTTATATTTAGGGAAGTCAATGTCCCCCAACCCCATCTCTCCCTGCAGTATTTCTTCTATCAGTTCTGTGATTGGGCCTGTGTGGTCTTAACTTGCATTGCCATCTTTTGTGGTCACTGAGCTCACCAGATGTACTCTGATAACAAACAGTCCCAGGACATGCTTGGCTAGACTGTCACTTTATTGCTGAGAAGTTTCTGGGCAGCCAGAAAATGCCCCAGGTGAGCAGAGATGATAAAGTTGTCTTGGGTGGCGCAGCAAGACAAGAGGATGAAGTTTATGCTCCAGCTGTTGGGAAGGGGAAGATTGCTCAGTACAACAAAGGGTGAAGTAGATCAGATTTCTGTTTAAAATTTGGTCTAATATAGGAGTCTTTTTTGGACTGCCTTTTGAATCTGATTATTCACAGCTGTTCATCAGGGAAGGACATCCAGGGACATTAGTCCATTTTTAGAACATGAAATGAGGAGTTTTCTTTGCTTGTTTGTTAGCTGGCTGGATTTGAAATGTCAGTAAACTGGTGTTAGTTTTGGACAGAGGAGTGTGGGTCAACATGAGAGGTGGGGGTTAACAGCTGGTAAGAGGGAATGGGCCATGTGTGAGAGAGAGAGGAGATAAAGCTAAATTTTCAGTGCTAAGGGTGTCTGTGTTTGCACAAGACAGCCAATGAAGGCATGGTTATTTTCAGATTTAGGTTTTTTTATTTAGAGTGGGCAAGTTTGAAAATTGAACATTTCTCTAATAGTCCTGAGATGACTCATGGAGGGCACATAACTACTTGCTGGGGACCTGACTATCACCCCCATTTCTGCAAAACATATTTCACAGGTTTCATATGCAGGGGGAAGTTCATAATTAACCTGTATCCTGATTTGAAATGTCTTTAACCTTCCTGCCATTCCCATGTATTTTTATGACTCTCCAGGAGTGATTAGAGGGATTGGCAGCCTTTTTTTCCCCTGTGACTGTGGAGTTGTTTTTTCTGGTCAGGATTGGATGTCAATCATATCACCATGTGGTGAGTGCTGGGCACCCAGTTTCTACTAATGAGTGAAAACTAAAGAATCACACCCAGAAGTTCAGTAGCATTTAGGATCAAAAAAGTTTTGATATTTAATATTCACTTTTTAATTTGATATTTAATATTCGCTTTAAACAGCGAATATTAAATATCAAATAAAACAGGCAGAACAAGCATTTTTAATTTGCATGGTTGCTCATATCTAGATACAGTTCTGAGCTGTTTTGGGGCAGGAATGCTCAGAGTTCTGCCAATCCCCAAACAGGCCAAAAATCTATGAGATCAAAAATAAATCTGAATACTTTTTATTGGTGGTTTTTTTTTAACTCCTAGTAAGGCAGCCCTCATCCTAACTCAGAAGCAATCAGATTGTTGTTTTTGTGCTCTTCGTTTATGAGAACAAGAGGTCACTGGATGACATTACTGCTTTGTAAATTTAGAACAAATAAAAGGAAATGCTACTTCACCTAGTGCGTCGTCATCCTGTGGAATATACTGTTCCAGGATGTTAGTCAAAAGCTGCAGCCGGAACATAAAAAAATAGCTGGACCATGCTCATTTGTAGCCATGTTCACCAACAGGGGTAGCCAAGCCTTGTGTTCCAGTGTTGGCTCATTGCAGCTGTAGCTGAGAGTGAACTCCCTGGACTCCTGGCTGGGAAAGGACAGCTTTCCAGGGGGAAGATCGGTGTGGCTTCTTTTGAGATGACAAAAATGATTTTATTTTTGTGCGAGATGTTAAACTGATCATCGCTCTTCCCTGGACACCGCAGTATATGCAACAGCCTTGCCCCTCTGTCAGTATCCTTCAGCAGGGGGATGTCTGGAGCTGAAATAGCTGGTTCAAGGAGAGGAAGGGAACAGTGGCAGGAGGAGTGTGAGTGAGAGCTTCTGTTGCTCAGCCGAGTGCAGTAGTACACGTGCTGCCCACCAGCCTGTGCAGGAAGGAGCCGGCAGCTGGTGCACTGCAGGGCAGGCATGAGGGGCTGATGCTCACCAGGTACCCGGGCTGGGCTGGGGGGTGTGGGGTGTGTGAATGGTAGAGCTGCTGAACTGCTCTGCAAAGGAAGGGGCCCTATTAACACGTTTCTGGATTCCTCGTTATCCTTGTTAAGATGTTTAACTGTAATATTGCTGCATATTAATCAGGAAAACAGGTTTGTATGGTTTCTTCATTTCCTCAAATAATTACTAGTTAAATTACAATCTTGTCTGTCCTTCATAGTGAAGTCTGGATTGTCCCAGTTTGTTCTCCTTAGGAGCAAGCTTTTTAAAGAGGTTGATTCTTTTATTTGCCATCTCCGGTAATACCAGTAAATCCGAGTGCAAATGTTGCTTTTGAGCTGTCTGATGGGGAATGCTCTTCATATATTTATTCTGCACAGTTACATTTTTATTTGCAGTTTTTTAGTTACACAATAGACCCTTTATTTTAATTCTGTGACTCTTTATCTGGATGATTCATGTATGAAAATCTTTTGATCTCTTTATTTATCCTCTTGTCTTATAAACTTCGACTTTGTTCTTTGAACAGAGAGTTGTCTAACACTGAATGAGGGGATTTTTAAGATGATGAAGTAGGTGACTTAAGAAGGAATTAGTTGCTTTCTATATTGGACGTTCTATCCAATGATCCAGGAAGTCAGTAGCCTCAGAAATTAATTCTTATAAAAGAAGTGTCTGTATTTCTGTATTTTATGTCAATATTTTAAATTTCTAGCCTTCCAGTGTAATTAAAACCTATGCTGTAGTTGGCATTTTCCTTCTGTGCCCCAAAAAAGGAAGAAAAATAGGAAAAGGGACAGCACTGAGTAGGAGTGCTCTGAAACTGTTCTTCCCCAATGCTCCAGAGCATGCCAGTGACTCAAATGAACAGGTAGTTCCTTACAGAATTTGGCTGGTTTTATGGCCATGAGAGGTCCTTGGATGCTTCATTCCAGGATGTTTGGACTTTATATGTGCTACTGTTGTACATATGCAAGTATAGATGTTCTTGGCCTTATTACCAGGAAGAAAGTGAGGCCCAGTGGTGTCTGAACAAATTAGTTAACCTTTCTTTTACTTCCAGGGAAAAATAGACATGCCCCTTGTTCTTCTCTAGCTTCACACTGATTTATGCATCAGTGTTTCATGCTCTGGAAAAAGTTTCTCTAGGGCAGCCATTCTTACATAGCAGGGTTTTTGATGGAAATACATTTAACTAAACACTCTCCTGCTTTCCCAAGGAAGAAGAAACATTCCTGTGATTACCTTCCTTGGAAATAAATTTTTTCAAAGCTGGAAATGTTTAAAGGAAAGTGAGGGAAGAGAGAAGTTCTTCGAAGTTTTATTTTTAGAATAGTGTAAATATTTACTTCTGTGTGCTTACAGTTGATACAGATCAGGTCATTTTGTCCAAAATAAAATGCTTCAAATGTTAAAACTGTGTTTGTAATATGAATGGCCAGTCCTTTCCTTACAAAGGGATTTAGCTCCTTTCATTGCCTACTTAATGTGTCTCTAGCACTGGTTTCTAGGTATTGGTTGTGCCTCTGGGTGAGGTGGTGTTATTGCAGGGGAATTTGCAGTCTGTGAATGAAAAGAAATACAGTTTGAAAATGAAAGACCTTAAAATAAAGCAGAACTTTCCAGGTGTGTCTTTTTGTTGGCATTACATCCACATTTCTTGGCAGATGCTCTGAGGCACTTCAACATCAACTAAACGTTTGGTGTTCAACTTCAGAGGCTTTTATTTTTAATCTGTTTTTTGAATGATAATGAGAGAAGTGAGAAACAGACTGGAAAACAGGGATATCAGGTATTGGGGTGATGTGTGTGGGTGTTTTATTAGTGTTCATTAACAAAACTTCGGCTGAATGGTTGGGCCTCATGAGATTGATACAATAGTTTATTTTAATCCATTCTTTCAGTTATTAGGTACAATTTGCTTGAAAAGCAGATGATGTAGACAATTTTTTTCATCTGGACTGCTGGAAATTTTTAGAGTTGACATAAAAGGGACCCTTTTGATTTTTGTTAGCAGTGCTCAACATTAATGCAGCTTCTCTTAAATCCAGGTCTTGCAAACACTTCAGAATATAAATTCAGTCTAATTTAGGTCAGCTTGATGGAAATCAATACAGAGGTGTGCAAAAAGACACACTGAGATAACCACACTGTGTGGAAGAAAGACTTTAGTCTTAGGAAGAATAAAGGTTGGTATATAGTCAAGTCTGGAGTCCAGCTGAATGGGCAGCCCTGAGAAAACCAGACATGGTCCTCTGAAAAGCAGAGCTTTTATTTCTCTCTGCTGCCACCAGCTGACTGAAGGAGAGGGAGTTGGTGGTAGAGGACACAGGGGCCTGGTGCCTCCCTGGGCAGAGGGGAGCTTTGGCCACCCTGCGTGTCTTCTCCTGGTTTGTTAAAATATTGTTTATTTGACAGAGGGCAGCTAATGCATGGGCATTAGCCCAGGGTACAAACACACTGAGGACAGGGTTGTTGGAGGGAGGCAAACTCACCACAGTCTCAGCCTGATAGGGGAACATTTGTTAGAATATCTTTTAGGTATGTAGAACAGGCCTTCAGGAAAAATGAGGGTTCAAATTGCTTATTTTGTTTTATTTCTCCCCTCCCCATGAGGGAGATGAAACAAATTGTCATGACTAAACAAATTTTTAGAATGATATTTTAGAGTATGTTATCTGATTCATTAATTGCTAGAAACTGGTATACTATGCTATTAACAAAATGTCTTAATGTTCTTACCAGTTCTAAAAGTACAGTAAGTCCTTTAAAAAGACTTATGCAAGGTCTGTACATAATTACTGCTGCTGCTCTGTGCTTCATTTGTGTTGTGTTTTTATTTAGGTATGAGAGATTTCTTTACTCAGTTCAGTATTAGGAATGACAGCTAAAATCTTGGTAGTTCTGTACATTTAGGGAGAAACTAAGGTGAGCTGTGGTGGAAGAGAAACACAGTTCAGAGGTGCAATAACTTTCATTGTGCCAATCTAGGTTTCATTGTACAGCTCTGAAAATAGCTTCAACAGACTGCACTAGTGGTAAGGTGTTCTCGTGCTGTCTCTCACTCACATGCCCATTCCTCATTTTCTCTCTCTTCAGATTATCACTCCATGTCGGAAGCTCATCCTTTGTGCTGATAACAGAAAAGAGATGGAAGATTGGATTGCAGCACTGAAGACTGTCCAAAACCGTGAACATTTTGAGGTAATAGAAGAGTGTGTTCCTCTGTACTCTGTGCTTCCTCTGCTAAATCACAGCTTGTTTTGAGAGTCAGCTTCCAGTGTACTTAATAGAAGTCATTTTATTGACTATAATGGGTAATAGTGTTAGGACCTTCTGTAAAATTTATCCCAAATACATTGAAGTGATTCTTCAAAGAATGTTTGGCTTTGTATATGCTCCCTTGGGAATTTGGAGAGAATTTTCAGAGCATGGATAGGTTATGAAGCCAAGTTCCCCTCCAACTATCTTTTCATTTTTCAGTTTTCCTCCCTGTCCTAATTCACATCTTGCCTCCTTGGTATTCTGCCACCTTCAGTGCATCTACCTGCTTCCTGGGGCTGAGACCAGCACTGCCACCACAAAAAGCTGTCTTGTGTTTTCCCCACTCTGATGCTTGCCTCCCTTATGCTGGCACAAGCATTTCTCTGCTACACAATGAGCCATGTTGGGGAACTGATCTTTCTGAAAATTTAATCCAACAAAAAAATGGGGATAAATTTTCCAGCAGATAAATTCTCCAGTTCATTTCCCTAGACACACTTGTAGTAAGACAAGGATGAGAGGTAGTAAAGGAGCTGTAATGAAGGTGTGGCTTCTTCAGGTAGTCTCTTTTGCCTTAGAGACCTTCTTGAGTTTCAACTAATGTGTATAAACTGCATGTGGCCTTCTCTTTCCTAGTAAAAAAGTGTTCTGTTTCTGCTTTTTCTGACTGCTTCATGCAAATCTTCAGAGACCAAAAAAAGTCTTGTTGCTCTAGTTTAGACCTTGCTGTAATACATTTATATCATCAGTCTACCCAGTACAGCATGGACCATTTCTCAGGGATGCATAACTGGTACGCCTGCTCCCATGCCCGGCCAACGTACTGCAACGTGTGTCGGGAGGCCTTGTCTGGGGTCACGTCACATGGGCTGTCCTGTGAAGGTAAGTGTATCCTTGTCTTCTGCCTGGGGAGGAACAGCCTCATTTTATTTTTGTTTTTGCCCATATACCCAAATGCTGCCACCCCTTATTACACACTTCTGAGGTATCTGAGAGAATATTCATAAGAAGACTCCTATTCACGAGAATAATTGTGTTTGTAAGAACATCCTTGTTAAATGTTTGAGTGCCAGGAGGTTATTCTTTCGCAGCTTTAGCTTAGCAGAAGTGCCTGGCTGTGCACACCTCATGCTTCTAACATGCATGTGGTGACACCTACGCAATGATGGAGGAGTGTGTGACTGTGTAAATCATGTTAAATTTAACAAGGTGATCACTATGCTTTGTACAAGCAACTGGCAAAAATGACAAGGGAAGAATTAATAGCTAGATCAGAACACTTACAGCTGATCATTTTGGTGGTGCCAAAAAGGATAGTGTGCCCATGCTTTCTTCTGGAGCCAAATACACACTGCACATTAGACCTCCTGAGGCAGGATTAATTACATTCTTCTCTTCCTCCCTAGTGTGCAAGTTTAAAGCCCACAAGCGCTGTGCTGTGCGGGCAACCAACAATTGCAAGTGGACAACTCTGGCCTCTATCGGGAAGGATATCATTGAGGATGAGGATGGGGTAGGTGTTAGTCTGAACTTCTCCAGCCTTACCTTGATATGGAAGCACTGCCTTGTGTTCTGTAGCTTTTTTTCGCTTCATAAATAGCAGATTCTGCCTTTACATGGAAAAGATTTCTACTGTGAGAGCATGAGATTTTGTGTGAAAAGTCCAACCAGGATAGCAAGGGACTCCTTAATAGGAATAAACTGCTATGGGCTGGGGGAGTTCAGATTAAATAATTGGAGGCATGGGGAACTTGATCTAAGTTTTGGCAAAAGAAAAATAAATAAGTGTTTGGAACAGCACCTTAGCATATTGAGGTGTCTGATGCGAGTCAGTGTTTCCTGGTAGCCTGGGGTGAGTCACCTGGACTCTTTGTGCTTGAGCATGATGTAAAACGCCAAAATTGGTCCTCAGGTGTTTTCTAGAAATTGCCTTTGCTGTCCTTAAACAGTGCATATAAAGACTTGCTTCTCTATGTATCTCAGAGTCATGATGCCTCCTGTACCTTTAAGCTTCTGTCCCTCTGTACCTTTTGCAGATCTCAATGCCACATCAGTGGCTGGAAGGAAACCTGCCCGTGAGTGCCAAATGCACCGTGTGTGATAAAACCTGTGGCAGTGTCCTGCGGTTGCAAGACTGGCGCTGCCTGTGGTGCAAAGCCATGGTGAGTTGAACAAGTGTGATCATTTCAGTAAAAGGACAGTTTTTGATCAGCTCTGTGGTATGTTCTTTTAATGACACTTGCTTAGAATAAAATCTCTAACCATGCCAGTCAGTGTTTGCCATGAAGGACTTGATTGTTCTGCAAGAAATAGTAATTTAATTTGTGCTCAAAAGTGTTGCTGTGATATTTAAAAGCAAGACCTGAAAAGAGTATCCAGCTTCTAGCCAGGCTCATTTTATTTTGAGAGAGTGCTTTCATAGAAGAATCTAAGTACAGTAGACATGAATCAAAGCTTCAATCATGGACTACATTGGTTTTTAAGGAGCCATCATTTGTTATTTCTACAGGTTGAAAAGATGCAACAGACTATAAAGAATACTCAGCTATTTTAATAATAGCAGTTTCCCTTCCATTGCAATAGATTGCTCTTGCCTAACCACTGAAGTGATGCAGATCTTGCTGTGTTTCCAGTTGTCTATAATACTAGTAAGAGAAGTATCACAAAATATGTTTTTAGAATGGGGGGCTCAAATGCCAAGCAAGCCCTCTATCTTGCAGTCTTTATGTACCAGAAAAGCCCTGCTCTACTTTGTATTTCCTTTTTTGGGTGACTTCATTAATCTCCTCTTACGTCCCTCATGTCTTCCTGCTTTGTTTTTTGCTTTCTTGTTCTCTTGACTTCCCAGCTTTTTCTTTTGTTGCTACTTCAGATCTCTCAGCTGAAGCTGGGATTTTGAAAGCAGAATGCCTGAAGGCTCCTAAAGCCACAGAATCTGATATCTGGTTCTCTCAGCACTCAAAGTGCTGGTCTCATCAATTCAAATGGCAGGAAAGTACATACTAATGGAAAGAAGATAATTCATAGAAGGCTCTGATTAGATAATTCTTAAAATAATTTTATCAATAAATTCATCAATTGACATTTTTTGCTGATTTCACCCCCTCTTCCTCTTACAACTTCTTTTGGGTGGCTTTAGGAGTTATACCACAATGTTCAAAAGAGTCTGAATTATTCTTTTTTGGTGGTGTTTCCAGGTACACACAGCATGTAAAGAGTTGTTGCCAAACAAGTGCCCTCTTGGGCTCTGCAAAGTGTCTGTCATTCCTCCTACTGCTCTTAACAGCATTGATTCAGATGGTAAGTATTCCTAATAAGTAGCACTTCTTTCTCTTCTCAGTCACAGTCACTTCAGCTGCCACTATTAATGCCAGGTTCTGTCAGCTGAAAATTCTGCTTTTGCTGTTGCTGAAACTCACCAGTGGAAGCCATTGCTGAGTATGGTAGTGAACTGTTTGCTTTGCTTTTGCATTCAGTTTATCTCCCTCTAATATCAGTGTTTGCTGAACTGCAGCTGATTAAATTTATTGACAATAACTGTATTGCAGAAGCAATTTGGGAAGGTTGGGGAAGCTGAAAATTTTGGCATACTGCTAGGAGATAAGTGTGACATTTGGCAGCATGAGGTGTGGTTCATGCTGGATTCAGGGCTGTGCACATTTGGCATTCACCCAGTGAGTGCCGTAAGCACGAGTGAAATATTAGCTGCTTCATAGCTGGGCTGGGGTGTGGGTTGTTGGTTTTTCTCTCCATCCATCCCCATGGGCAGCTTCACATCTCTTGGCTTTTCCTCCCTCTCTCTTCCCTTTGCCCCAACAGGTTTTTGGAAAGCTACTTGTCCCCCTTCTTGCACGAGCCCTTTGTTGGTCTTTGTCAACTCAAAAAGTGGAGACAACCAAGGCGTAAAATTTCTACGAAGATTCAAACAACTGCTGAATCCAGCCCAGGTCTTTGACCTCATGAATGGAGGACCTCACCTTGGGTAGGCAGATATTCTATGGAAACAAAAACTCCTTGTAAATACCCAGAAAGTACGAGGGATTTATTTGATTAAGCTCATCCTCAAATGTAACAGGGAACCTATTCCTCAGACAAAACTAAACACATGAGTTTGGAGGGGGTTTCCTCTCTCTGTGTTAAGTGTTATTGATTAGCTAAAACCAAAAATATAGTCAAAAAGGTTATTATATCCATTCGTCAGTAATAGCAGGACAGCTTGAGGCGTTTTGGGGGAATTCCAGAAACAGTCCCCTGGAAGAAGACCAAGAATGGAAAGCTTGAATCCATAAGAAAATTTGTCAGCAAGCAGTCTTTTAACAGGCATCCTGATGTACTGCTAAGAAGAGTTAATTTCAGTTAACTCAAGTGAACAGACAGATGTCATAGATAGTAAATCAATATTGTCAAGATGAGATTTATTGAGAAATAATTTACCTGAGAAGTCTGTGAAACTTCCATCCCTCAAAGACTTTGTAAAGATATTGTGAAGAGACTCTTATGAGTGTTTGGTAAAGTTGGTTCTGTCCTAGGATCTAAGTTACATTTCAGACTTTTCGCCAAATTATGATAGAACATCTGTGGATTTAAAAAAAGAAAAAATAAATTTCTTTTGTGAATTTCTGCAACTCTCACTTAAAAAGAAGTTTGGTTGGAAATTTGCCCACTTGCAAATGTTTTTCTGTTGCATCAGATTTAAGTAACTTTTGTGATTAATTGGTGCTCCTTATAATAAGAGCCAACGCAACATGAATTTCCCTCGTCCTTTCCTCAGACTCCAGGTCTTTGACTAGATCTGTAGATGCAGAGGTCTAAATCTGGGAGTGTCCATTCCTGGATAAGTGATCACTGGGTTCTGCTCTCCTGAGAACTGTTGCGGTTCTTTGCCATAGCATATTGCAAAACACTGGCATTTAAAACTGCAGTGTTCTGTCAAGGGGATGTCTTTGGCTGAAAAATAATTTATAAAAGACTTGTAAAATTAAGTACTTTTCTTGTTTCCCTCCCCAGCCAGACTATCGTGAGGAATTTTGCTTTTAAGCAGGAATGGAAAGGAGGGAATCAGTTACCTTCTAAAGCTGTGGTGCATACTTCTAAAACAGCTGCTGTTATATATTTGCTTAAAAAGGAAGTGATGGTACAGGGTAAAACCTGCTTCTTGATAATTTGAATATTTTCAGCTGATGCTAGTCAGATTTGTATCATAAAATGTTGTCATTTCTGGTGGTCATCTTTTGTGTCAGCAATGCTTGATAAAATAAGGATTTTCGTGTACTGCAGCAAATCCTGTTTAGGTAATAATAGTAAAAAAACATACATACAAAGCCAAAATAAAACCAGGAGCAGATCTCAAAAATGTTCAGTAGGAAGCACAGTTTCAAACAGAAGAGGTTGTATTTATTATTCTGGAAAGGGTGAATGTAGATATTCACACTGGTGAGCTGTTTGCCTGCCTGTGGGATAGACAAGGCACCAGAGTGGTGGTGTATGTTGCTTTCCCAGAAGGACTAAAGCCTGTGATGTTTTACATCCTCTTGCAGTTGTCTCATGGCTGATGGACTGCATGAAGATCCCCCTCTTGAAGCTTTGTTTTAATTGGCGTGGCTATGAGAGTGAAGGCAGTGACATCAGAGCACTTAGAACTGTGAGGAATAACTAGTGTTAGGCTGGATGCAGCAAGGCTGCAAGAGGGAGTTAATGGATAATCAGCTATCACATGCTTGTCTCCTCTTCTGTAGAGACAAAAGTGCCCTGCTTTAGTAGACAAGTATGTCTTGGGAGATATTTCTGTAGTGTATAGCTATGGTAAGTTGCTTAGCTGTATTTATAATCCCTTAATTATAACCATTTTAATTCATCTGTAATCTGGCAGTGACCCCGTATTCATTGCAAAATCAGTGCCAACTTTAAGCAATGCTGCCATGTTTATTACCTAGATTGGAATTATCATTTCTTTTTGTAACACCTGATTGTTTTTCCCTCTTGGTTTTTTTCTTCTCTTCTCTGTAGTTTACGCTTATTCCAGAAATTTGACACTTTCCGGATTCTAGTTTGTGGTGGGGACGGAAGTGTTGGCTGGGTTCTCTCTGAAATTGATAGCCTCAACCTTCACAAGCAGGTACCTGCCCCAAGAGCTTGGTTGGATGAAGGAATCAAGTAACAACAGCATGGGCTGAAGAGGACTTTCCTTGGTCATGCAGATGGCATTTGTCCCAGGACTGAAGCTGCTGAAAGCTTACCATAGCAGTGCTCTTGTGATAGTTTTCTGCAAGAAATTAATCCAGTAATGGATTGATTCTTTATGCCTGTCTCCAGTGTTCTTCCACAAGATCCGGCTTTTGGAGTAGCTCTGAGTACTCCTGCTCTATTGCCAGCAGAGACATGCTCTGAAAGGGCTGTAGTTGGGAAACCTGGGAGTTCCACATGGGTTATGCTCTGTTCCCTTTAATTCTCGTGGTGTAGTATCTGAGTCTTGGGGACAGGCAGAAACTTCACTGGGGTAGAGATGTCATACAGTGTTTTGCCTGGGAGCTGTCTGTAATTTTACAGAAACACAATGGCACCACCTGATGGCTAAATATAAACCTCTTGCAGGTTTAATATAGCGAGGTGCTCCTTGAGATAGTAGCTGTAAAATGCTCCTCCCTCAATTCACAATCAAAAGTAGAGGAAATTTTTCCTTAATTGTATGCTCTTCTGGCTGTTTTCCCCATCCAGTTACTTTCTCCCACCCTTGGGTTAGCTGTTTCTCAGTGACTGGTGTGTTAAGGAATCAGTCATGTTACTCATGGCTGTTCCTGGCTTGTGTTTCTCCATTTGAATATCACTTTCGTTTTCCTTTTGTCTAATGCAGTGCCAGCTGGGAGTGCTGCCCTTGGGAACAGGGAATGACCTTGCCCGTGTTTTAGGCTGGGGTTCTGCTTGTGATGATGATACCCAGCTCCCACAGATCCTGGAGAAGCTGGAGAGGGCCAGTACCAAAATGCTGGACAGGTGAGTAGCCATCACTAACATCATCTGCTCTTCAAGACTTGTGTGAAATTATCCTTCCAGGAGAACAGTCCTGACTCTGCCAAGCTTCTGTACCTCTTACTAATGCCAGATAACATTTTGTCATTGAATATCAACTGTCACCCTCTAGCAAGAGAAAGTGGTCTGGCTTTCCATGTCTCTGCTGCAGAACAGTAACAAGTGAAATTATCTAGGTTCCAGTGTCCTCTCTTCTGTCCCAGAGTCCTCATCAATTGAATTTGTCAGACTTTTTACTGGATTGAAAACAAACTTATGTTGTAACCTAAGACAGCCTTAAATTCATTACTTTTTTTTTAAGCAATTTCTTCTTGGTAAATCTGAACCAATTTATCTTGAGCTTGGCTTGGAAATGAAGGCCAAATGCAGAAGTGGATGTCAACCCTTGGTATTGATACCTCCTGTATATATCTTTGTACATGATATATAAGACTGTCTCATGTCTTTGGAGTTGCATATTGGCATCTTTTATGTTGAATCAAGTAATGCCAATGGAATTTTTGTGGAGAGGGAAGAAGTACAGAGCTGTTCCCTGTGCTGTAGAATACTTGTTCATAGTGTCATCCTTCCTTCTTCCCCAGTTCAGCCCATACGTATTTCCATTGCCACTCTGTGGCTTCTTTCTATCAGTGATGGCTCCCCAAAGTGCAGTTTGTTCTGCTTTGAGGTTCTAAACCGGTTATGTTTGGATAACAGAGGAAACCATCTGCATTGTAGTGACAAGTATGATTTTCAACAGGTGGAGCATCATGGTGTATGAAACCAAACTCCCTCGGCAGGCCTCCACTTCCACAGTCACTGGAGATTGCAGTGAGAATTCAGAGGTACCTCTCAGGAGGGGCAGGGGACTGGAGCACCAGCCTTGGGGCACATGAGATAGGAGGCAGTGGCTGAGCTCCAGTGGAGCAGACCTGGACCATGGGTGTAGCCACAGCTGCAAAGATACAGGGCTTTAAGGCAGTGAAGCATTATGGAGAAAGATGGAGGTTGGGTTACCAGAGTCAACAACCATAATGAGGGATGAGGAGAAGGTACTTTGGAATGGAAGGGAAAGGAAATTATTGCCTTTTATTTGCTTCGTGACATCAAGTTGTTGAAATGATGGCAAGCTGCATAGCAGTCATGAGGACCCCCAGTGCTTTTAGATTTGCAGTTGATCAGAGACTCTAAGAACTGCACTGCTGATGATTTGTAGGTTCAGAATTAGTTTCTTCATCAGATTCAGGTCTTCAGTGAGTAACAGAGCCCTGGACTATGGAACTTTTTCAGGGGAAAAAGAGCCTGTAGAATGATAGGTACTCTCAGAGGAGCCAGGATTCCACAGTGTATGTTGTAATGCTGGGAAGCAGCACCCCAGTGGCTTCTTTCTGACTGTCAACAGGTGCAGAAGATTCTCTGCTATGAAGATTCTGTGGCTGCTCATTTGTCCAAAATTTTGACTTCTGACCAACACTCAGTGGTGATCTCCTCAGCCAAGTGAGTACTTAGAGGACAACTGCTCTGAATTGCACTGTGAAAATCCTGCAACAACCCTTGCATGATTTCGTTTTCCTCCTTTGTCTAGGGTGCTTTGTGAGACAGTGAAGGATTTTGTGGCTCGAGTAGGGAAAGCCTATGAGAAGGCAACAGAAAGCTCAGAGGAGTCAGAGGTCATGGCCAGGAAGGTAAAATTTGAAAAATGTTTGGGTTTCTACTTCTGAAGTGTAAAACTACTCTGTTTTCAGAGAACTGGGATAGCAGCTGTTCAGTTAGCAGTAAAAGAATGAGCTACCCAGGCAACTGTTAGCTCTACTCAAATGTCATTCTTCTTCATGTAGTGCTCTGTCCTGAAGGAGAAGCTGGACTCATTGCTGAAGACACTGAATGATGAATCTCAAGCATCTTCCTCTCTGCCCAACCCTCCTCCCACCATTGCAGAGGAGACGGAGGATGGGGATGGGTTGGGCAGTGCTGGTGACTCTTCAAGTGAGCTCTCGGTGGGCTCGGCCTGCACTGCACGGCCCCAGATATTCCGTCCCCGAGAGCAGCTCATGCTGAGAGCCAACAGCTTGAAAAAAGCCATTCGCCAGATAATAGAGCATGCAGAGAAAGGTAACCTGTCAGGAGTCCTGCTTGTCACTTCCTACAGCCTCTTAAGAAGTATAAATTTCCTTTATTCTGGGGGGCAGCAGGCTTCTTCATTGAAAGCAGCTTTCCTGAGCTAGAGAAGCTATTCAGTAAGCCTGGCCATTTAGTTTCAGTGTCATCACTGCCAAGCCCACCTTCTGGAAACCTTGCTTGGTAAACGAGTCTGAAGTTCAAGGTGTCTTCTCTTCTAGCGGGCTGATTTAGGAAGTTCCTGCCCTCCCACACTGTTAGTTTGCATTTCCTGTCTGTCCCCACCCATACCACAATTGTGTCAGTGCAGCTCTTTGTGTGGCCTTGCTGTAAAGCAGATCTGAAAATACTTGGGAAGAAGGGATTTTAAGTATTTTAATTTTAATTGTTTCAATCTCTTTACAGCAGAGCCCAGCAAAACATTGCTGTGGTACAACTGCAGGAGAGGGCAGGAACTTCTTAAATGAGTTTTGTCCCTGGGAAGAACTTAAAATACTGCACTTTGGTACAAGTCAGTTCTGTTCTGATGTTAACTTCTTAGGCAGATGACCCTCTTCTCCGTGTCTTGACCCTTGTCTGTCTCCAGGCACACGCCCCCAGTGCTCCAAGTTTCTTTTCCTTTGAAAGGCATTAGTCTCCAAGGGTTAGTCATAAAGTCAGGGGTTAACTGAGACCAAAGGAAGTACTTAACACATTGTTACTGGAGATAAAAGCATTAAAGTTGCAGATGTAACATCCATGCACACCCAGGTGTACACTCTGAACAATTGTGTAGTAAGTTACAAATCATTGCAATGTTGCTTAGATTTCCAGCACTGCAGCATTGTATACAACATTTGCTGAAGGTGAATAGTGGAAGTCCACAGCAAACAGCCTGCTTCTGGTGAAGTAGGAGGCCTTGACCTCACTGCTCCCTCACTTTGCTGCTGCTTACCTTAGGCCAGTTGGATGTTTGTGAAATTCTATTGGAGCCCAAGCAATTTGCTTAATCCAGCCAGAAGCGTTCCTGTTTCTGCTGTGCGAGTGGGTTGGATTGCTTCATGGGCAGTTCTGATGAACTACAGGGTCAGCACAAGGGAGAGGAAGAGACTGAAAGAAGGGGGTGAGCTGTGCAGGCAGTGAGCTGGTAGAGCAGCTGAGGGCATTCAGAGCCCTGACAGGGGCTGCTGGGGTGGAAAAGACCTGTTGATTGCATGCAAAGGAAGTTTTGATTTCTTTAGGCAGCATGCTAGCATTTAAATCTTACCAGCTCTTGAGCAAACTCCAGTTACATTTCAGATGTATTTGTTCAGCTTTCCCAAACTGTTTTTCTTCTTCCAGAGCGTTCAATCTGTTTCTTTCCTCTGGTTGTATTGTTTTTTACCAACTGCCGTTTTCTTCCTTTTTGATTATACGTGTCTAAGTTCCCTTTGCAAGTGTTATTGCACCACTACAGATTAAACAAACAGGAATTCATTAATGATTTCATGTCTGTCTGGTTAGAATTCCTGGCAACATCTAAGTGCAAATAAATGGAAGCCCATCACCTCTAGTACAGTTTACCTCTCAGGATGCCTGAGTACCTGTGGCATTAAAAATAGACACTTCTATTTAGAGCCTCATTGATAAAGAGCTCAGCAAAGTAAACAAGGAGGCTAAGCCAACCTGGTTCCAAAAGCTCTCCAGAGCAGAGCTGAGACAAATGATAAAGGAAAGCTTTGTGTTATGTCTGTTCTTTCCTTTAAGGAATCAGGATATTTGGAGTCCCATCCTGTTGTTATTTACATGAGTGGGAGGTATTCCTTGCCAGAAGAGCTGTGAGGCACTTACTTTATCTCTTCATACAGCTGTAGACGAGCAGAACGCCCAGACCCAGGAGCAAGAAGGCTTCCTCCTTAGTCTGTCGTCCTCTGAGGAAGGCAAGGAGCTGAGAAATGAGGATAAGATTTCCGTGCAGTCATCACACAGCAGCAGCTATGGAGTGTCCAAGGGGAGGAGCCAGAGGAAAGGTACTGCCCTGGGGCTGTCACCATGCAGGTCTTGCCTGTGGATTACAATTCTGTTAGTTGTAAAAAGGGAAGGAGGTGTTATATGTATTACCTTCTGTGTTCTGTTCTTCTCAGATTTTTGCATGATTGCTCTTCAGACCTTGCACATTTCTGTGTTCTAGCCTATGCATTATACACCCCATTTTTTGCTACATCTCTCATGGCTGGTCCCTGATCTTAGCATATGAAGCCTAGGATTCAGACTTCTTTTTGCACCTTAGCCAGTAATTTGGGTTCTCTTGGCTTTCAGTGCTTGGATAAGGACAGTCTTGAGCACTTTTCATGTCATCCTTTGCAGATGACAGGGAACAGCAGCCAGTTTGCTTTAATAACTGTGTTATGTGAGTAATTTGTTAGAGATCCCTGATCACTGCAGATACATTTGAAACTTCCCTGAGTATTGATTTGGACTCAAATACCTTGTCTGTTGTGATGCTGGCAC
Organism: Leptocoma aspasia; assembly: GCA_013399835.1. NCBI lineage: Eukaryota > Metazoa > Chordata > Aves > Passeriformes > Nectariniidae > Leptocoma > Leptocoma aspasia. The sequence goes on from VXAX01005631.1 coordinate 333,053, forward strand.
TAGCTTTTTCTCCATTTCTAATATTTTTCTTGTGGCATTTTGGTACTTCCAGTCTGTGGGGTCTTCCAGCAGCACATATGTGACATGTCTGTCTCTTAATGACTGGTTCTGTCAATTCTTTGTTGTCTGGGGACTCAGGTGTTTTGCTGTTGAGTGATTCCTAACCCAGTCTTGCTGCTTGGCCTGTGTTGGTCTGAATCACAGCACTATGTTTGTCAACAGCCAAGTTTGTGTTGTGTTTTACAGCCTCCAAGTCTCCTTGCGAAAGACTAATAAACAAAGGAAGTTTGTCTCTGGGCAGCTCTGCATCCCTTCCTCCCCAGACAGGAAGCCGGGACAACTTGCCAATGCTGAACACAAAAATCCTCTACCCAAGTAAGTGTGACACCCACCACTTCCCACCGGGGCAGCCAACTGGAGCACAGGCTGCAGTCCCCATGTGAAAACATGAGTTTGTCCTGCCAGGTGCCCTTTTGTGCAAGGTCAACTATGAGAGAAATCCCTTTGTGGATAACTGCAAGTGGAAGCTTGGAATGAGCTGTAGTAATTTCCAGTTTGTAGCTAAGACTTAGACACAGATTTTTATTAATACCATGAAGTGGCAGAATTTAGATGGCCAATTGCAAGGAGATACTTACCTCCAAGTAACCATGAGAAGGGGGAGGTGATGCTGTTGAGAAAGGTTTCTGAAGAATGGCAGCTGTAGGTTGGGAGCAGCAGTTTCTTTATGTGAAGGCTGAAGTGACTGGAAGTGCACAGACCCAGCAGGATTCCCACCTCCCACATGATGTGCAGCAACTTCTCCCCATCGCTGTAGCAGTATCTTTCCATCTCTTTGCCCAAATTACTTGTTCAAATTGCTCCTTCTGGAAGCAGGTAATTCCCTTTCCCTCTGACAAACCTACTATTTGTGGGTCACCAGTTAATAATTTAAGAAGCAGGAGACAGTAATTCTTGAACAACTTGGATCATAGCTTCAGTCCTGCTCCTTTCTCTCTATTCACTGTATCAGGGATATTGTATGTCCCACCCTGGAACAAAAAAGCTGCTGCAGAGAGTACACTCCTATTTCCCTTTTCCATGTTTCTGTACAACTGTGCTGCTAGCCTTGGGTAGTACACTGTCAGTCAGAAAACCTGCGGGCAGCCTCAGAAACCCTTCTCCTTGTCAAAAGAACTAACCTCTGGAGTGAAAGAAAGCACTAATGCAGTTTGCTTTCTTCATGAGTGACAGGGAAGAATGTATCAACTCTTGTTATCTTGTCTTTGAGACTGAAGTTACTTGTTTTCTGCTTATTATTAGTCATGCTCTTCTCCATGGTCAATTTTCTTACAGATATTCGTGCTGGCATGTCAGGTTCTTTGCCTGGGAGCTCTGTCATCAGCCGATTGTTGATCCATGCTGATCCCTTTAATTCTGAGCCTGAAAATCTGTGAGTATGCTCAGGAGCTTGAAGGGAGGGAGTGGGCGTTTGCAAACAGACCTCAGCAGAGAGGGGATTAGTTTATGGACCGAAGTAATGGACTGCAGCAGCCTGGGGTTACATAAATGGATCCATATGCTGGATTTTAGGGCTTAAGGATCAGTTTATGGTGTTACACATACAGTGACACACATCTGACACAGTTGGGTTTGGTGGTCTTTTCCAATCTAAATGATTCTGTGTGAGATACGCACCAAATAATACCGAGACTTATGAGTGGGAGTTTTGTTCTTCTGTTTGGCAGTGAGTGTTACACAGAGAAGTGTGTCATGAATAATTACTTTGGAATTGGACTGGATGCAAAAATTTCTTTGGACTTCAACAACAAACGTGATGAGCACCCAGAGAAATGCAGGTGGGTTTGGTTTTAAATGACCTTTGGATTGATGGCAAAAGTGACTGAACCACTTCATGCTTCTCTGTGGTTTTGAAGCTCATTGTGTACAATGTGCTGTATAGGTGTATTGTCCACATAATGCTCCTTCAAGGCTTGAAATCATGATAGAAGAGATAAGTTACTGATTTATTACTGATTCATTATGCTGTAAGGCATTTAAGTTGCTACGTTGGTGCAGATTTAGCACATTGGTTCTATTTATGTCATCTCTCAGATTTTTCTCCTGGGCTTGCTATTTAGCTATGAGAGAAGCACATCTTAATTCTAAATGTGGTAGAGGCTGGTTTTGGTGTTGATCCTGACTCAATACAAACCACAGGTTAGGCCTTTTGAATACCTGAGCAACTACAGGATCCTTTGTGTAGCCTGGGATTAGCTACATTTGCTGTATATGAGCTAGTACAGCCGAGCACTGTTGATGTCCTGGTGTATGAGATGGACAAATTCTGTGCCAGGGCAGTCTGTGTGTATGTTTCTGGTAGTGTCTGTTACTCATGCTTGATTCCTACCTGATGTTTATTTAAAGGCAAGTAGTTTCCTAGCACAGTAACTGCTTGGAGCAACTGACCCTTTTGGAAGCAGAGCACCTTTGTGGCTTAGGATGTAGCGGGTACCATTTCAGTGTGAAGCTTTTATTCCTTCATAGTGAAAGGGTAAACGTCTGTGCTGACTTTTTCTCTTTTTGTTTGCTCCCTTAGAAGTCGTACTAAGAACATGATGTGGTACGGAGTATTGGGGACCAAAGAGCTGCTGCACAGAACATACAAAAACCTGGAGCAGAAGGTCTTGCTGGAGGTGAGGAATTAGCATGTCCTTCTGTTCCTAAGACTGGGATGCCTAATTCCATCTCCTTCAGGCACTGTGATTTTTGGCATGGTGATTTGACTTGGTGACATTTGCCTGCCTGAAACAATGTACTTGGCTATATGTCACCCTGAGCTAACTAAAAGTGGCTTTTCCTGGTTCTGGAGCATAACTTGTATTCTAAGCCCATAAGGGAAGAAGTATCATCCTGCTGGGAAGTATTTGCTGTTCCCAATGCAGTGTTCAGCATGGATAAGATTGTTATGTTCCATGTGGTGTCTCACGTGAACACATCATTTTAGATGGTGGGTGCAGTGGAACGCTCTGAATTTAACTGTGCTATAACGTGTGTCCAACTGGAAAAGAAATATTTTTGTATAGGTCATGTACAGCATAAACAGGTGACTTGCAAGACAAGACCCTCATCACGTGGATGTTTCAGGAGTTTTATTCCATTTTCTTGAGAAATAAATCAAGAGGCTTTGCCAAGCCTCTCGGGTGTGCCCTGTTCCTGTTAGAGGAAAATAAGCAAGAGTATCTCTAAAATCCATATCTGCCAGAAGATGTGTGGCTCATGAGGCTTGAGTGGATACCTTCTACTCTTCTAGGCCAAGAATGAACAGGAAGAAACCTGAGTTAATGTATTACTAAGATGGTGCTGGCTGTTTTCTGTTCACAGAGCATGTGCTCTGGCAGGAGGGTCTCTCTCCTGCTGGGCTGAGAGTAGTGTTGCCTTCATTTCTGTGCAGTGCGATGGGAGGCCAATCCCTCTGCCCAGTCTCCAGGGGATTGCTGTACTCAACATTCCCAGCTATGCAGGAGGCACCAACTTCTGGGGGGGAACCAAGGAAGATGATGTGAGTATTGTCTAAGACTATACAGGAAATGTTTCTACTTACTGTAGCTTTTGAGGTCACAGCCTCTGAAAATAGTGCTTGGAAGAAGAGGGCAGGGGGCCTGTCTGCATGCACTTTCTGTTGGATGTGGGTGAGATACTGAAATCCAACCTTGAGCAGCTTTCATACCCAGGCAGTCTGTAAGGATTCAGAAAAAACATCATCAGAGCATTTGGACCTGCAGGACGTTCTTTAGGTTGACCTTGTCCCCACAGAGAAATAGAGAGAAGTAAAGCCCCTTGATGGCAAAGGCAGCTAGATTCACTCAGAAACTGTATTTTTTGGAAATGGAGTGTCTACTCTCAAAAGAATAATTATTGCCTTGTGTGTGGCCTACAGCCTTCATGTCTGCATTATACTTTAGCCATTGGAAGCCTCCTTTTTCTCCCTCCTAGCTCATCCTAGATCTTCACCTTGTAGCCTTGTTGTTAATTTTACACAGATTAAAGAGCACAATTGAAAGCCAACCCCCAGGTCAACACCAATAGGGGGTAAAGGAAACCTCTTCAACAGAGCTGTGCCTCAGCCGAATTCTCTCTCCCTTGTATGTGGCAGACATTTACAGCTCCTTCCTTCGATGACAAGATTTTGGAGGTGGTGGCTGTGTTTGGTAGCATGCAGATGGCAGTGTCACGTGTGATAAACCTACAGCATCACCGGATTGCACAGGTATCAGCTGCTTCTGTGAGCTCTTCCTGCCTGCCCCCTCTCTAGCTGGTGACTTTGTAAAGCCCTTCTTTCTCCTCTCTCTGTTCCATGGAAAGAGCATCCACCAGGCCTGGAAATTGACATGCTCAGGGGCAATTTGAGCATGGAAGTGTTTGCTAGCATTCATTGTAGTAGGAGTTAGACCAACACCTCAAATACGGATTAGTCCAAAGACAAAGCAGGTGTTCCCTGCTGCTCAAGGGTGAGGTGTGTCCTACTGCCCAGACATGTGTGCCTCAAGTGGCACCAAAGCTGCAGCACCTGGAGAGGGGCTTTGGAAAGACAGGGGATGGCTTATGCTTTTGGAAAAACAACATTTTAGAGCTTTTCTGACCCAGTCGCTCCTTGCAGTGCCGGACAGTAAAGATAGCAATCCTTGGAGAAGAGGGAGTTCCTGTGCAAGTGGATGGAGAAGCCTGGATCCAGCCTCCAGGTTACATTTGGATTGTTCATAAGAACAGAGCACAGACCCTCACCCGAGACAGGGTAAGAGCATCCTGAATTCCCTGTGCAGTGCACCCATGTTTCGATGTCACATATTTCTGGAGAGCATGGAAAGGGCCACACATGAACATTATCTTTGTGAATGCAAGAAGCATATTTTACTACACACCATAAACCTTTTGGGAAAGAATGTCATTAAACTTGCATTCACCACTTGGGAAATAGCATAAATAATGTTGTTTATGCAAACTTATTTTACTTCCTTTTCTAGTTGCCTTGTGACATTGTTTCTTAACATGCTTGCATGCTGTTTTTTCCACAGGATGCCTGCCTTGCCCAGTGCTGTGGATTGTCTAGATTCAGACGGTCAATGTTTTAGTTTGTCATTATTGTTCAGTATGTGGCTTATACCTCATTGACCATGTAAAACAGTGTCTTATGCCTTGTTCAGAAGTGTGTGTCGGTCTCATCTCATAATTTTCAAATATATCTGATGAGTACCAGCAGATAAGGAAGCCTCCTTGCTCTTTTGCGGAATGATTGAGCAGTGGTCAGACAAAGGAAAGGATAAAAACCCTGCTGTGGTACAGACAGACTCTATGGGTCCTCCCAACTCTGTGACTGTCCATGCATAAACAGTTCAGTTGAGAGCAGCTCTTCATACTTTCCAGCATAACACCCCTTTACTGAACTTCCAGAGCAAATCAAAGTCCTCTGCAAAGGGACTCACCTGCTGAATCACAAGAAGAAGGAGTACAACAAAGAGACAAAGGGAAAGCAGCCTGATACAGGCCTGAGGCACATTGCCTGGCAAGGGAGTTACAAAGATGACAGTATGAAAAGAGAGCAAAGGTGGGCATACAAAGCCCCTGTCATGGTAGGACGGGGCACCAGAGACCTCTTAACTGGGAGAGCAGTGGGTGTTGATCATAGAACCACAGAATGGTTTGGGTTGGAAGGGATTTTAAAGGTCATCTAGTCCAAGCCCCTGCCTTGGAGAGGAACACTGTCCACTACACAAGGTTGCTTAAAGCCCCATCCAGCTGTGGTCTAAGTGTTGCCAGAGATGGGGCATCCACCACTTCTCTGGGCAACCTGTGCCAGTGTTTCACCCCCCTTATCGTATAAAAACTTTCCTTGTATCTAGCTGAATCTATCATCTTTTGAGTTCAAAGAGTGTCCTGTCAGCTCTGATGTGAATGTTGTGGAGAGGAGACAGGAATAGTGCACACAGTCTTTTGTGAAGGGTAAGAGAGCTTCTGCAGCATCACACTCACACTTGGAGGGAGAGTGACTGAAGGAGATAGCACAGAGAGCAAGAGAGAACATGATTGCTGCTGTAAAGGTAAAGGGAGGGAAAAAAGGAGAGGCAGCCTGTGTGTGGGCGTGGTGGGAAAGGTGGCATGAAGCACAAGAGATAGAGAGGACAAAGTAGTCCCTTGTGAGTGTGCTATGTGTTGGGCCATCAGAAGCCATAGCTATGATTGTGCCAGCCCAGTCCTAATTGCCTACCAACTTGGTTTTGCAGTCATGGAATTGCCACTGAGGAAGAGGTTCCAGTTTTGCAGTTGCACACTCAACTTTGTCTCAACTCATCCTTGTTTTTCCTGCTGTCATTTTAAAGGTCATTGCGTGCCCCTTCTTTCACAGAGCAAACCTGTCATATTCAGTTGAAGTGGGGTCCTCCCTTCACGCATGTGAGCTTGTACCTTTGGTAACATTTTTCAAATGTGGTTTGGGATATATATTTTCCTAAATTGAAGATGGAAAAACTCAAATTCCCTTATTTGGCCTCATCTGGACCACTGAAGATTCATCAGCAAGAGTGAGATCAGCAGGTAGCTTGCACCAAGCTGACAGAGCCTGATTTTCCAGTATCAGGCTCAGCAGGCGAAGGGAGTGCTTTACCACAGGGCTCCATACACCATATTCAGTATTGATCCTTCTACATTGGATCTGTTTTTCTTCTTCCCACACCATTAGCTGGTGCCCATGGGAATATCAGTAAGGTTGCAAATGGGACAGGTCCTAGCTCTGAGTTCAGGTGCTTGGCCCACCACTTCCTAGGGAAGCCCAGATAAGGCCCAGATAAGGAGGAGCATTCAACATTTTTAATTTCAAGCTCTGAAGTGTCACAGTAATACTGAGCTGTAAAGGTGATACAGCTGCTCAAAGAAAAGGCTGACACCAGTAGGGAATTGTTGGATTTTGTTAGTTTGGCCCTCAGAACTGACCAGTAATTTTGACTAAAACTATGCTTAGGCAGAAATTCAGCCAAGGCAAGCATATGGCATGGACAACTTCATCCCAGCCAGCTAGTTAGCAAAGTTGTAATCAACTTAACTACTGGGCCCTGCAGTGAAAAATGCCTTTACCAAATCTACATGTTTTACAGGCATAGGCACAGTCACTGGGTTTTTATAGGAGTTTTACAAGGTACCTTATCATTTGCTTGCTGTGCTTTTAGGCCTTTGAGAGCACCCTGAAGTCTTGGGAGGACAAACAGAAGTGTGAGTTGTCACGACCCTCCTCTTTCTCTCTGCAACCAGAGATCATGTCTGAAGAAGAATCCACCCAGATCATCCAGTTTGGTCAAGCTGCAGGTGCTCTGATCCACAGGTGTGACTCAGCTTGCTTTTGATGAATAGAGCCTCCTTTAGGGCCTGAAGTTCCTATCCTGTTTCTGGAGAGGTTCCTGTTCAGCCTTGCCTGCTGCCTTGCTGGTCCATGTCATCATTCATTGTTCAGTGTCCCACCTAAACAAGGACTGAAGCTGAATAAGCTTTCTTAGGCCATTTTGGACAAAAACTTCCATGAGCAAACATGGATCCTTTAATCCTGAAATAACCTGTTATCTTTGGATATAAAGTAGTTTTTTTCAGAAAAAAAAAAGGCCTCCCAAGGAGCTCAGATGGCAACCTGGGTTCTTGTAACCCTGATGCCCAGCAGAATTTTTTATACAATGCCCAGAATGTATGCTTATGTGCTCATCATTTAGTCAGGCATTCCTTTGGGCTTCTGCCAGAAAATTCCCAGAGTCATTAGAGAAGGTTGCTATAAGTGCAGCTGCCTTTCACATCACTCTGGTCATACTAAAATGTCTGGGTTGTATTTCAAACTGATCTCAGTTTGTATGCAGAATTGAACATGATGTGCCTGTGAGAGCTGCATTTCCTTGCCTGTGCATGCTCAGTGTGGCAGGAGAACTGCCCTGCTTTGCCAGAGGCTGTTCCCCTGCTGTGATCCCAGCTCGGCTTGTCACTTTGGATGGGTGTTAAAATGGGATACCCAGTCAGGAGAGATCTCCTGCTTTGAGCATATGCTGATGCAGTCTGTAATTCTCTCTTTAGCATTCGGGAAATAGCTCAATCCTATCAGGACATGGAACAGGAGCTTGCCCATGCTGTCAATGCCAGCTCCAAGTCTATGGACAAAGTCTACGCTAAATCCAAGTCTACAGAGGTACTGCACTCCCTTGGCATCTCCCATTTTGTCCTTGCTCCAGAGCTCTTGGTTTTCTATTCTGACTGACCAAAAGTAGGCCTTGCTAGTCTAAGACTTATTCTTTTTGACTGTTCAGACCTCTGCACTTCCAAGTTTAACTTGTGCATGAATTGCTTCCCTGCAGGGCCTGAACTGCAGCCTTGTTGTAGAGATGGTGAATAATGTTAAAGCCCTGCACAATGAGACAGAGCTGCTGCTGGCAGGCAAGATGGCACTGGTAAGGAGCACAAAGCAGGAGGAAAAAGCAGCCTCTCACTTTGTCCCCTCTCCTCCTATTGCCTTGGCCTAGCATTTTGCTGGCCTTGGACTCTTTAAGTAAGTTTAGATGTTATCATCCAGGAATCATTTGCTACAGAAAATTTTGCTACTTGGGTGTGCTATAGAGCTTGGAGCTCAGAAAATATAAGAATTGTTAACTTGGTCTGAGCAGAGCACCTGCTCTGCACTTTCAAAAGGAGGAACTGCTTTGTTAGCTAGGAATTTCAAGGCAAGGGCCTGCCTGTGTGTTCTACCATGAGGCTTTTAACTCTGCCTTCATTCTATTCCTGATCCAGCAATTAGATCCTCCACAGAAGGAGCAGCTTCAGGCAGCCCTGGCAGACATGGACCTCCAGCTGAGGAAACTGGCAGACATCCCTTGGCTGTGGCAACTTACGGAGCCGTGTGATGAGGAGGTGAGGAGGACCAAGGCTATTTTCCCTAGCTGTTCTCTTTTTCCATAGTTGGCTCTGTGTGTTTGACTTCCTGTTGCTATATGACTGTTGTGAGAAAAAAATAATTAAGAAAGAAACTTGACTCCCTAGGGCTAAAAAAAGTAATTTCCTACCAAGATCCCTTGCCTAACATGGGATTAACTTTCTGTCCTTCCTCTTCTGTCTTGATCAGAATGAGTTTAGGATTTTTTTTTTTTCCTTTCTTACAAGATCATAGAGCTGAGTTTGACAATGCTTGTTGCTCTTAGTCCATTCCAATCAGTTTATGACTGTGCTGGATTTTCCCTTTCTGTTCTTGCAGAACCAGATGCTGGATTATTCTAAACGCAGCCGCAGTGGCAAATTCCGCCTGGTGACCAAGTTTAAAAAGGAGAAGAACAACAAAAATAAGGAGACTCACAGTAGCATGGGATTGCCGGGTACCAAGTCTGCTCATTCATTGTCTTTTTGTCACATCAGTGTGGTCACACACCACTACCTGTCCTTGGTCTGTTTCCTCACACATCCTTTCCTTCTGTTTCACCTGCATCTGCCTCTTCTTGCAGGTCTAGTCAATCTTTTTCATGTGGCAGAATAGCATATTGCTCCCTTCTGAGTCATGGTCCCCCTGTACCATGCAAACATTCCTGAGTAGGAACAGGAGGTACCCTCTGAAGAATTCTCCCCTACACTGTACATATTTTCAGGGATATAACAGAGGATGCTTAGGGAAGTGAATTTGAGGATTTCAGCATTTTAAGTATAAAAATGACTGCGAGGCCCAAGTCCGCGTAACTCCAGTCTTTTCACTGCTTATTCTCTATGATACAGTAAATTATATTTTTCTCATTGATTCACCTTCAGGCTTTAATCAAGTTTCATGTCTAATTGGCTGTGGATCAACATCACCACAGGTGCTCCCTGACCTTTAATCCTATTGGTCAGTAGATAAAAACTGGCCATGAATCAATGAATTGCCATTCAAGGCACTTTCTCTCTAAATTGGTCTAGTTGATTTTTGGTTTATACTCTCCTTATGTAGGCTTTCTTCCAAAATTCAGAAGTATGACCTGTTCTGTTGGCTCTTGGGTCCTGTCCTCTGCTGTGGAGTTATGGGTACAGTCTCCTGTCTGACAGGCTGGTGTCAGACATTCACTGCCTCCCAAAACTGGGAAATTTTATTATTCTCTTATTTAGAGACTGCAGGAAGGTGGAAGTCTAAACTGTTCCTCTCTCCCTCAGACAAGGGGGAGAGAGGTTGCCATTTTGTTTACTGAGCACAAGTGGTTGTACTTAATAATGTGCAAACTAATCTGTGCTGTGATTCTCCATCATATATGTTACGAATCCGTTGTTTTGTACACAGAATTTACACAATTAATTTACTCTTCTTAAACATGGGGGTAAACTTGGAAAAAGTTATCCCCATCAAAAGAGATCCCATCTCATCAAAACAAATATGCACTTCCTCCTGGCTGTACTGTAGCAGGCCTCTTCTTAAGAGAACATCTCTTACCTTTTTTTGCCCTACCCTCCTTCATTCGAGATTGAAGGTTGTGCTGCCCTCCCCTTAGAGGTTGTGGTCCTGCTTGCCCTCCTCCTCTGGCACTGAGTGCTATGGTGTCCTCATCTCTCCCTGTCTCCTGGGATTCTGGGTACTCAATGCACTCCTGCTTTTCCATCTCTAACAGTTCACCTCTGGGGAACAGAGGAGGTTGCGGCGTGGCTTGAGCACCTCAGTCTTTGTGAGTATAAGGATATCTTCATCCGGCATGACGTCCGGGGCTCTGAGCTCCTGCACCTTGAACGGAGGGACCTCAAGGTACTTTCACGGTCGGCTCATGAGAAATAGCCAGCTGCATCTGCATGACCTGCTGTGCTGAATGTGCTTGGAAGTGGTCTGCCTGCTGTTCATTCCAGGTGCCTTGGCAAGATGAACAGGTTCACTACAGCCTCGTTTTATTTTCTCACCATTTTGGGTCACCTGGTTTTTAATAGCAGGGCGGTAGAAGAGCTGGTTGAGGGACCAGCTGTCCAGTTGTGCCACAGCTTCCTGGAGATGTGATAGAGTCCAGCACACAGACTGCCAATAGTGTCCTTGAGAGTCTCTGATTTTAGTGATGGAAGTTTTTCTCAGCTACTGTACCATCTTTGCAGAAGGTACTGTAATTGGGAAGATTTGGTTCTTACCGTGCAGTGACTGGACAAATAGATCATCACACTTCTTTGTTACAAGAAAAAGTGATTGTGCGCTTTGATGAGGCTTATGGATGGAGAGAATCTTTTTTAAGAGGGCTTAGCAACCACACTGCACAACTTTTCATCTCCTCACCAGGAGACATTGTTTCTACTGAGAAATTGAAAGTGGTGGTTCTTTGCATGTGTGAGACTTGTGTCATCATTCTGGTGACTTGCATACAGCAGGAAAACACTGGGGTTTTTTTTGAAGTAGTGTGTGGCATTTGTTTGATGCCCCTTGAATCTTTATAATTTTGACCATCTTCCCATGGTGAGGTTTGCTGTAACCTGTGTAGCTGACCCCTCTGCATGTCATCCACCTACAGCCTGTGTTTGTTGCATGGTACCCAGCTATCAGATGTGACTGGTTAGCTCTTCCTGCATGTTTTGGCTACTAGCTTAGGTCCTTGATGTCTGTGTGCTCTTTCTGTTCTCACAGCCTTTGACAGCCAAAGCAATTTGTGTTTCTGGCTAACAGTCTGCAATTGTTTCTCTGCATTACTCTGTGCCTGCTCTGCATTCCGTAGTAGCTTTTTGACCTGGGGTTCGAGGCTCTGTATAACCCTCAGGTTTGGAATTTTTCTGGTTGGTTTCCTCTCTTTGTAACTGGCTGACTATTTTGTAACTGTTGCTTAGCCACCTGGAATTTCCCTCTGCCTTTCTCTTAATGTAAGGTTTTCTTTTTTCTTCCAGGACCTGGGTGTGACCAAAGTGGGTCACATGAAGAGGATATTGCACGGGATCAAGGAGCTGAGCCGGAGTACTCCTGCCAGCGAGGCTTAGCCTCTGTTTTCACAGCCTGTGTCTACCATTCTCCCTAACTGCACAGCAGTCACCTCACAATGCAGATGTGCTCACAACTATCTCTGCTGAACAGCCAAATTTTAGCTGTTCAGAGCTCATATCAACCAAGCATGGTGCTATTTTTTTCCTGTGGGGTATGGCTGCATCCAGTGGAGAGGCGCTTCCTCTGTGGTTGGCAGAGCCTCCTGGAGAGAACTCACACGCTGTTTGAAGAGCCATGTCCTGTGTCGTGGGAAGTTCTGGTTCCAGGGACAGTGCGGGACTCCTGAGAACTGCAACACAGATACCTTTACTGGATAACTTCATCACAGTAGAATCATTCAGGGCAAAAGATGTATTGGCCAGTCTTAGTTCAGAAGCATATGACAGTCTTTTCAGATCCAAAACTTTCCTGCTTATTTGTGTGTCACACCTGTATTTAGCGTATTTAAGTGAGACAAAGCCTCTCCTTGTGTTTTGCTAATCGCTTTTTAATGCGTCTGTAGTTGCGTGGAATTTGCATCTGAAATTCAAAGCCAGTGCAGACCTCTTCCCATGAATATCCAGTGATTCTCATTCAGTCCTGCTTTTCCAACAAACAGTGCATGTGCTTCAGACAGGGCTTGCACCAGCTGGTGGGGCCTTCTGCTGGGCCTGCTCTCCTCTTCCAGCCCGAGGCAATGGTACAACCTTTAGGTTTTCACAAAAAACGTGGTGCTAGTCATCATGGACAATTGTTCAGAAGTTCTTGGCAGTAAGAAAAGAAAATTCTGGAGAGCCAAATGGTTACAGGAGATCAGCTCTGACATTCCTTCTTCTGAATTCATCTTTGGGAGACCAGAAAAAAGGGAGAGGAAAGCTAATGAGCTGTTTGGGCTGCACAAAAAGGGAGATACAGGACAGCTTGCTTCATCTTGGGGGAGGGAGCAGCATGACTGGCAATGGCCAGGTGTAGTTTCCTGCCTGTTTAGTGCCACTTCTGTGGCCACAAACACGAGAGCTGTTTCTTTACTTCAGCTTGCAGTGTAGAAAACTATTTCTGTCACAAAATATGTGACTTAAGTCTAGTACTTGTATCTTTTCACCTGTCTTGGTTTCAGTAGCTTTTCCACCTTGCTTCTCTTTCTTGCTGCCTTGGTCCTTCACCCCAGGTTGATACAAAAGATTAGAGTAGCTCTGTTCTCCTGGGCTGTACCCCTAAGAGATTCCTTATGCTGTCAAACATTGGGGCTCATGTAAGAGCACTGAGAGAAGGAGGATTGTTACCGAGCAAATGAGCATCATAATGAAAACTGGAATATGTTGATAAATTGCCTTTGGTACCAGCAACAGTGGAGCATATAAAAATTAGTGCCTCTGAATCAGAGTTTCTAGATGGCTGACCTCAGTTGGGTGTTTGTTAAAGCCCAAGACCAGCATGCATAGTTGTATCACCATCTTTATCACTGCAAATGGAATTTGGCAACAGTCAGTGCTGTAAAACTTGAGAGACAGCAGAAATTTTAAATTATCCTGTCATTTTCTGTGTATTTTTTTTTATTATTACAGAGTGGCACCTGTCTGACTGTGGCTGCAGACAGAAAAGCCTACATACACAGTGGCATAAAAGATAATTTGTTGAGGACATCATTGTTCTTTTTTTACTTGTAAGGATTTTTATCAAATTGATATAACTTCTCCAGTTTAATAACAATCAAGTTAGTTTATGTAAAGATTTGTCAGCTTATAAAGGCTCTGGGCTGATTTTGTTTCAGCTGGGCAAACTCCATTGAATTCCCTAGTATTTCACCAAGGGTTATTCTGACTTTCTGACTCTGCCTGTCTGTTCTAACCAGACACGTTCACCCATGTGTTTCCTCTCAGCCTGTCGAATGATGGGGTTTGCTTATGAGAAGGTAAAAGAAGACTAAACGTGCTTGATCCAGCTAGAAACACGGTATAAATACTGTGGGGCCTGAGCAGGAAATATGTCCAGTCTTGCCCTGAATTTATTTCTCCTATGTATACATTGGCAATTGCTTCCATAGCTGTATTTTTTATTTATCAGTACAGACTCGGTCTAACTGTATTGAATTCCTGAGGTATCAGGTGAGTAAGAATTGCAAACATACTGTATTGTCCCACTTGCTTGTTGAGGCACAGAGCAGTGTCTAGATGAAAATGAGGAGAAACCTCCTTAGGAGAGCCCCAGGATGCAGCCATCCTCAGTGGTGGTGTGCAGTGACCTCACAGTGTGTGCATCCCACTGTCTGTCCCAGAATTGTGCATGGCTGGGACATCCGTGTGCCTTCCCAGGAGAGTGCAGTGGGGGGGTGAGGCAGGTAATAACTCCAGAGAAGAGTTGAGATCTATGTTTGTTCCTGTATGTAGTGAAGGAGCTGTTCTGTGAACTTTCCCCAGGCAGCCTCATGGTTAAAGATGCATAAACAATAAGCTCTTCCTTTGCATAATCCTTGAGGGATTAAATTCTTGCTTCCATAGAAACAGCTTCTCTCTACTCCTCCTGCCCAGAGTAACAGAGGAATCCAAAGAGTTTTTACATTCAGGTGTGTTCCTTAATTCATGCTGTATCTATCAAGACCAGATGGCCTTTAGCCATTTGCATGAGTGATGAGGCCTGCACAGACCCATCTTCCTTTCTTTTGCTTTTTAAATCTGTGTGTCAATGCCTTCAGATCCTTTTTGTGCACATGCACATTTATCAAAGGGTTGACAGCCACTATATTCCTGTCTGTTATTTACCAGAGGCAGGGAGGGAGTTCTTCCTTCTTTTAAGAACTAGAAAACAGGATTAGCATTTAACCTGAGTGCCTTTGAATATTTATTAAGGTATAGATCTAAGAAACCCCAAAGGGTTGTAGTTCTTTGTGTCTCACTGGGAATAGTGCAGATTTCTGTTGGCGAGATTTTTGTGAATGGAGACAATTTGTGTTGAACATCAGTGAGTGCTATCTGCAAAGTAGGGAGCCAGATATAACTCCTGGTTACTGCCTATTCTGAGTTTCTCTTCTGACATCTGATAATTTTTTGTGGGAGAGAAACTCAGGAAAGACAATAAGTAAAAATTGTGCTGCTTTGCCAAAAAGAGACTGTACAGCAGTCTCAGGAGCACCAGCCTGAGAGAAATTAGAACTGCACATATCATATAGGTGTTTAGTCCCTGAAGAAATGCAACTCCTGTGAAAGCCATGTGGCACCTTCTGTTCACATCCCTCACCCCTGGCAGTGGCTGCAGTGATCTGGGCACGGGGTTTCTTCTGCTTGGAAGAGGCTTCAGTCTGTTTTCTCACAATCTGGCACCATCCTGGATATTTAATGGCAGATTCTGTGGAACGATGGTTGGGGCTAAGTGAGATTGCATGCTCTGGAGACTGGGGGGAGGTTTGTTGGCAGTGCCCTGCCCTGGGCTGCCCTCGGGAGGGCTGGTACAGCCTCTCTGTTGTAGCTTGTGGGATGTTGGTAGGAGCCAGCACAGTGGCCAAGGGGAGCTGTGCCACTGGGTGCCTGGAGGTGCTGGCCTGGCACCTGGGAACCTCCAACTCTGCTGGGGCCTTCAGTGCCAGTGCTATGACTGCTTCTGCACCCAAATAGTATGGAAAGCTTTGTTCATTGTTCTAGTGTTATTTAAAAATGTGCATAATAGTGATGTGATTTATAAAACAGACTGTTTACAAGACATATTTTGTATCCTAAGATGTGTGTACTGTAAAAAAAAAGGAAAGGATGAAAAATGATGTTTTTCTACAACTGTCAGCAGTGACTGCATGTCTGTATCATTGTCCACCAACTGTTGTTCCTCAGGGGTCTCCCCACCATTCCTGTGATCCTGTCAAAAGCATCGGGAAGCAAGTGAATCCCTGTACAGTCTTGGGAAGAAGGTTTTGTGCCTTAAGAATGGGACCTGCTTCCCTCCTATTTATTTTGTTAATTTATACAGTGATTACCATGGAAATGTCTCTTGGGTTTTTTTTGTACATAGTTTACTTGTTGTAAATATGTTTTTCTTGTATATAAAGTAAACACGTTTCCGAGCTTCCAGTAAGGATTCTCTGTTACTGATTTCATTGTGAGAGGGCTGCTGTGCCTGTCGGGTGGGGACCAACTAATAAAAACCAGTGCTGTGATTAAATGGTTTTATCCTGGCTTGCATCAGAAGTTCAGAGCTGTTCCTTAGAGAGGAATGAAACGGTAAATGTAAGTGTTGTAGACTAATTTTGTAGCATTTTTTGTGTTGGTTTAATTGGCATGGACTAGAAGACATCAGGTAGTTTAATTTTTTTAGCTATGTCTTGCAGTGAACAAAAGATGTTTTAAATGTGGTGCTTCTACTGGTGCTCATCCTGACCATAGCTCTGCTGGCAGCAAACCCACAGCTCGATGGGAGCACTCTGTCAGACTCAGCAGGGCTGTGTTGGTTACCCCTCCTCAGGTGGCTGTTCCTGCCCACGGTGCCAGGATGGGATGGGAGCAGTTCTCTCCTCCACCTGGGCCTCTGTGTATTCCGTTTATTGCAGCAATACGTACAGTGACTGGAATGAGTGAAAATGCATTTACAAAAATGTGGAAGAAGTGAATTTTCTCATGAAATGTAGTAACTGAGTGCCATAAATGACACCTGTAAACTTGTAACAGGTTTGTTAAAAAATTTGTAAAATTTTGTAAAAAAATTTGGAGGTGTTTGGGTGAGCAGTCCATAGAGTGGATCATGACAAGCTTTCTCTTCCATCTGTACAGATTGGTGTGTTCAGAAGATGCTGACAGGAAACTTCCAGCAGATTTATTTAAATTGAGAGGATGGTTGTAGAGTTCCACAGTACTGTTGCAAAGTGGATAGAAAGTAAGTTACAGTGGTCATGAGTATTTCCTATGTGAAATACGTCTTTTTACGTGATAATTAAACAGAATTATGGAGAGAATAGTGTATGGAACAGGAACATCATTCTAATGTTACATACTCGTGCATGATGAAAATGGTAAAATTGAGCATTACAATATTGGTTACCTGGAGCCAGAATAAGGAGAAAATAACTACTGTGTTTACTCACATGTGCATCAGACCCTGTGTGTCAGGCTCTGGTTTAAGTGGCACTACAGAAAACATGCAATGAAAGCAGCAGCAGAGACAGAAGATATTCTTACTCCTGTGATACAGGTTAATTTTGGTCTTTTTTTTAATAATGTGGCAGAAGGTAATAGCAAAAACTTACTGCCCCACTCAGTGTGTCATTACTGAATGTTAGACCTTCTTCTCAGGGCTGCCATCCTCTTGGTTTTTGATTGAACTACCTAATGGATCTCAGGAGCATGGAATGGGTTGGGAGGAAGGTGTGCTGTGAAGATTTCTACCAATGAGTTTAAATAAAAAAGAATGAATCACTGTACACCCCCTAGCTGGGCCTGGAGTAGCTTGAGGTGTTTAATTCTTATGTGGGCAGAATGAAAAGGTCCTGAGACTGGAAAGTGACATTCCACGTTGATAACAGCTAAGAGTCATGGCAGTTCTCCAGCAACTTCTGTCTGAAGAGTTGTAGCATTTTGCTGGCTTATGCAGTCACCTGGGAGTGTTTTTCTTTACAAGAAAGGAAGAGCTGGGGCAGTGTGCATATGACCTAGAAGATCCCTTTGGTTGATGTCATGTTAAAATGCAAGTCAGTTGTGGCCTATGGCTTTTCTTTGTGGGAGCAGGGAAGGGGGTGGCCCCAGCCCTCATGTCCTCCTCCACGAGCAGGTTGGTTTGCATTGATGGGCTGCTCCAGAGGAGGAGTTTAGAGCAAGGTGCCAGTCTCTCTCAGCAGTGGCTGTGCAGAACTGCAGCCCCAGCAGCACTCCCAGGTGTGAGCAGATCCCAACCAGAGAAGTAACAGACTGGGAGGACTTTGATATCTCACAGGTTGTCAAATTCCTCTTGTTCTCAGGCTGCAAACTGGATTCACAGCAGCACTTCCCAGCAGCACACAGGCTCTCCATGGGGAGGTGTTCTTGCCTTTCTGGCTCATGTTCCAGTGCTCCTCTGAACTGTGCAAAACCTTGGGCTCCAAGGATCTTTTAAGAGGAGCGACCCGAGGAGACTGATACTTCAGCTTGGGTTTCCTAGAGAAGCAGGTGCAGTTTGTCTGGTGCTGTGTGTATGAGCCTGTCTTTCCCCTTTTAATGCCTGTTTGGAGAACTGCTGTCTTGTTTCAGACAGTTCACAGGGACAGATGATGGCTCACAGAACACTCTGTTTCTGTAAGTCTTGCAAGAAATCAGGACTTGGGATGAGAGGGAGACTGGTAGAGCTCTGGCAGGTAGAAGCTCCAGTGTCCATATAGGAAGTAGGCTTGGTGTTTTTATTGCTCAGTGAATTGTTCAGATTTGTTGCAAGTTAAAAGCTATGAAATAGGAAGCACTGATGGATGCAGCACAAGATGACTGCTGAAGAGCTGTGGAGTTTGATTTTTGTGATTTTTTTGCCACTTCAGTTTCAGTCTTTATCAAAATTTACATCTGTCTATAATTTATGTAATTTGCAGAAATTTAAATTTTTAATTTCAATTTAGAAAAATTTGAGAGGAGCAATTTGGTTCTCCTGGCTAAGAGGCTAAAGGCTGAGAACACATTTGAGAATTTGCCAGAAGCTTTGCTGTAGAAAGGCAAAAGCAAAGCTTTTGGCTTTCTTTACACACAGGGTTGTGTAAACACTCTGGTGTGGTCTGTCCCTTCAAGCTGTAAGGGGGAGTATCTTTCAGCTGTGAAATTTGCAACATCCATGATGCTTTTTTACTTCAAGGAGGTGATTTCTTTGATTATTAGTGCCTGTTCATAACACACTGAATCAGAAGTCTCCACAGTGTTAATTTAAACTTATGGAGCTTATATCTTGCTATTTACTTGTGAGGGTTTTCTTTTCTCCTTTTCACCCTCTTCTAGCCCTCCTTAGAAAAATTCCTATTTTTTAAAATGAAAGTGAACTAGAAAACAGCCCACCACTGTGATTTTTTTAGATTGAAATTGGTTCCCTGGCATGCAAAACTTGAAGTACCCTGGACCATCTTTTCTTCAATCCCTTGCACCTGAAGTCATAAGATCACCTGAGAGCCCAAGTGCTGGCTTTTAGAATACTTACTTCTTCAATGCAGTGGCAGGACAAAACAGGAAAACAAAGCCCTCAAAACAAAGGGGTGATGAAGAATTAAGTTAATTCTTAGTGAGTATCAGTACAGGGGTTAAAAAAAAAAAGAGATGTTTTTAGGAGGCTGACACATCGATTTGCATATTTGAGGTTGGCAGTTGGTGTGCTGTCCTGAATTTCCAATCTTATTTCTAAGACTATACCAAATCTTAGAAACAAACATGCATTCAAAACCATGTAGCCTACATGGTAGCAAATAGCCAGGTCAGCTACAAATATGAGTAATACATGTAATACAGGATACTACCTGTGCTTCTGTTTAGGTTTCCTATTTTACGTTTCCTGTCTTCAGGTGTATTTCATAAACTTAATTTGCAGCAAAAATGTGTTGTCATTAATCTCAACTGAAGTTTTCTTGTTGAATGTCTGAAGTAAAGATAAAGAGCATACCAGTAGAGCTTTGCAGTGGACACATCTCCAGCTGGGATATGGGTGCAGCAATCTTTTTAGCTGAATTCCTCAATGGATGAACTTTGTTTAAAGAGAACTTGCTTTCAAGAAAGTCCATGGCCAAATTTGTCAGGGAAAAAGGAAATAAAAGTTTTACAAGCAGTTAGAGCTCTCCTAATCAGTGTCATGGGATGTAAGCTGAGATGCTGGGGGGGCCCATCTTTCCCTAACCTCTGGTGGCACTTTCCCTGATGAAGGACCCCAGAGGACTCCTGGGTGCACAGGTAATTTGCATGAAGATGCCATATTTTCAACATCAGGAAGAATTTCTTCCTGCAAAAGGTGGTCAGGCATTGGAAGGGGGCTGCCTAGGGAGGTTTGGAGTTCCCATTACTGGAGGTGTTCAAGGAACAACTGGATGTGACACCCAGTGCTCTGGGCTGGGTGAGGTGACAAGGTTAGACTCAATGGTCTTGGAGGTCTTTTCCAACCTGAGTGATTCTGGAATTCTGCTGCACAGCTCACAGAGGTGCCACTGCAGACACAGTTCTCAGAGAACTGGGACATGCTGGTTCCTACCACCTCCAATGCAAGAAAACTTCTGAAAAGGTTTGGGGGTTTTCTCTAAATGCTTAGTGTTCAGAATTCAATAGAATACTTTGTTCTGACGAGAGCTAACCCAGGACACCAGAAGATGCAACATGCTGGTACAAGCATCTGATACCTGCTCACGGCTGTCAGGGGGGTTAGTTCCCTTGGCTATTTTGTGGTGGAAGCTTTGATGGGAAAGTGAAGTTGGGAAGACTCTTAAATTAAAATTGCAATATGTATCTCTTTTGGGTGATTGTGTGCTCTGAGAAGAGGGCAGGATCTCCCAAGAGACCTCAGCACTGGGTATGTATACTTGCAAACTATATATAACCATATCTGCTTACCAGGGAATCAAAAGGAAAAAAAGGTTTGAGAAAGGCAAAGTGGGTGTCTCAGCTGTTTTACTTTTCCCCTGTGTGCAAGTAAATGGTCAAACCCTCCCTGAGCACTGTTTGTTTAACAACTAAAAAGAAAGCACTTCATGTCACCCCAAAGAGTAAATATCTGAAGTTATGGATTAACTAAGTTCCAGCAGAGCTCATGGAGGGAAAACAGATCACGCTGATTCCCACTGAATAAAGCAGTAAGTGCTTTGAAAGTATTGTATCCTTCGAGATTTCCAAGTACAGCTTGCTTTAATGGAGCATGAAGCTTGTAAAAAATGTCCAGTGACAAGTGTTCTAGGAGAACTGCTGATGTATTAAAGGGAATGAGTAAATCAGTCTGGAGGGACTCTAGAGACAGGGCACAGCAGAGCATTCAGCAGGGAAGCTGCTCTCTGAAAAGCAAGTGAGCAAGCTGGCTGAGCTGAATGGGTGGGAACTGTCTGCAGCAGGGTCTTGTGTCACTCTGCAATGTGCTCTTCTTGACACCTGCCTTCTCCTCCTCAGGTGACTCCTGCTGCAGGATGTGGAAGCTCCTCACTGTGGGGCTGCTGCTGGCTGCCTGCTCTTCATGGGGCTGCTGCACCTCAAGTAAGTGTTCTTTTGAGAGATGGCCTTCAGCCTTTCCCAGTCACTGCAATTGCATTTTGTGCTCCTCTGTTAGTCAGAGGGAGTGGCTGGAATCGTTCCCATTAGGGGGGTTTGACTTCCTTTAGCAGAGGTTGACAGACAGTGCTGGGGCCATGGCAGCTGCCTGGTCTGAGCCCTGCTGAGCCCCATGAGCTGTCAGAGTACCAGAGGGCAGAGGCTGGAGCTTGCTTCTGCAGCACAGCACAGACAGCACATGATGTCTAGGGCAGCCTCTCTTGCTGTACTGGAGAGAGGCTCTTGCTCTCATAAGTGTCCTTTGGGAAGCACCACTACCAGTTTTCAGCCAGCTGTTTTCTCTGCTTGTGCTTTCACCTTTTTGCTTGCAGTATTTTATAGCAGTAAAGATGCAAACCAAGTCCTGAGAATCCAGAAGCGGGCAAACACTTTCCTGGAGGAGCTCAAGCCAGGCTCTGTGGAGCGTGAGTGTGTTGAAGAGGTCTGTGACTTTGAGGAGGCCAGTGAGATATTTGAAACCAGGGAAGCAACAGTAAGTTGTTGGGGTTTTTTTCAGGATGAGTGGGGAAATTAGCCAATCAATTATTTTCTTAAAATATTGCAATCCAGGGCACAGGAGGTCATGCTGTCAGTACTGAACATGGATATCTCCTGACTCCTCAGGTGTAGGCATGGTTCTGAGTGTCACTGTGTTACAGTGATTGTCAAGTTACCCCTCTATGGGCCACAAAGCTCGGCTGCTCCAGCATGTCCCACCTGACCCACCTGGTGAGGATTAGGTCCCAGACAGTCAATTGCAATCCTTGCTTGACCCCATTGGTTATTCTTGCTGCTACTAAGTTTTTCCCAGTCGTTCCAGTCTTTCCCCTTTGTTGTCCATTCATCATTCCTGGCTGCTTTTCAGTGTATCTCCCAAGTCTCCCAGTTACGCCTAACAAACATTTCTCTTATCACTATGTTCTCTCCTTCTCCAAACTCCTATTTTGAATTGGATGCTATGCTTACTGTCTGCTGATTCCTGCCCTTTCCACACTTAATTGTTGTGTTGGGTTGGACACTCTGTTGCTATTTTGAGCGGGGTAGGCTCAAAGCATAGGATTACCCAGTTCATCTTAGGTCTGTTTGCTGTCCTGAGACCCCAGAGAAGAGAGGGGCTGTCTTTAGAATGCCTATGTTTTGTCTAACTGGGCTCAAGTGAACTCAGGTGACTTACCTGGCAGTAAGTGCCAAGAAAATAGCCTGCAAGCAGAGCAGGGGGGTCTGTGCTTAGTACAGACAGTACAGGGGGATCACTGGCTGGTTTTCTTGGTCTGTAGTGCCAGTCACTACACTGCCAAGAAGAATGAGACTGATGTTACTGACCCAAGTGCTGTGTCCTGTTGGCCAAGACCATGAAACACTTTAAATCCCTCACTTGTTAAAAATTGTTTTCTCGCTGTAATACAAGTTTTGTTTCTCCACAGCTAGATTTTTGGAGCAAGTATGTAGGTAAGTAAAGACTTTCCTAATCACTTCTCTGTGCTTCCTCAGGAGTTACTAGTACTCAGCCTTCCTCCTGCCATGTGTCATATACTGATTCAAATTCTCATTCTCTCTCATAAGGGATGTGCAGAGGATGCTTTCCTGTTCTATCATACAAGCAACCTTCCTAAAACACTTGAGGTGCACCTGTACCTATCATCAGTCATCTTCCCAGAGTTGAGGAATTGGTGAAAAATGCTTTGATGCTCTAACCATGCCTGACATGGTCCAGCAGTAACCTGCTGCTGCCTTGCCTGCCTCAGGATTTACTCTTTCCTCCCCTTCTGCCCACTCACTCACTCTGCAGATGTAATTGAGAACCCAAACTGATGGCCCTGTGCTGAGTGCCACAGAGATGTCACCATTAAGTGCTAGAAACATGGCTGATACTTGGGAGTCTGGGGAGGGTATGTTTGTGTTGATGTTTGATCTGTGAGCTCTGTATTGTTCAGCAACTGAGTTTTCCTACCTCTGTTTCAGATGGAGATCAGTGTGAGAAACATCCTTGTTCCAATGGGATCTGCAAGGACAATATTGGAACATTTTCCTGCATCTGTAACAAAGGCTGGGAGGGGGTTTTTTGCAATTATGGTAACACTGCATTTAATCCACTACAAAAATAACATTCTTTGTGATGGGGAGCTCTGTGTGATAGGGATGGACACTTCAGTCATGGAACTACATACTCTTTCTTTACCACTTTCTTTACTAATGTGATTTTTCTCTTGCTTCTTGATGTGGTAAGAGGTTTATCTGTGCTTATCTAAAGTAAAATTAACTTTGTGTTGCCATAGGATAATTTTAGAGATATGAGATATCTAAATTTTGGATAATACTGGAAATAACTCTGTGAAGCAGGGATTTACTTTAGAATTGTCAACACAGGGATTATGGTGGGGTTTTTGGGAAAACCCAAGCCACTGCAAATATTTTATTACTGGACAAAAGTCCTTAGACAAAAGCTGGATAGCATATTTAGGGATGAGCATTGTATGTCATGTATCATCAACAGTTTTCACTGTGTCACTTGGCACATACTGACAAGACATTTTCTATTCTCTGGTCTACAGTAATCTGTTTCCTCCATCTCCCCACTCCCTGATTCTGGACCTAGGTCTGTTTGCTCTCTAGGGGCCTGAGTGTCATTGAAGCCCACAACTGTCATTCCAAATCCATTGACAGCTGTTACCCCCTTGAAGCACGATGTCACTTTGCCACCTTACCTTTCTGTGACTCTGACTTCCCAACTCCACGTCTGTCTTGCTGTTTGTTTTTCCCACAGAAATGAAATACAGTAACTGTTCCATGGATAATGGGGGCTGTGAGCATTTCTGCAGGGAGGACCCTGCTGAGCAGCGTCGCTTGTGCAGCTGCGCATCAGGGTATCAGCTCAAGGATGACCACACCACATGTGAGCCTGTAGGTAAGAGCAGGATATTTGTAGTCCAGCTTTGACAGAGGATTATTCAGACTGATGTAAAAGAGTTTTAGGGGAGATTTGTCTGCAGTGCACTTTGTACTCATTTTCAGAACATCTATTCCATGAAGAGTAACTCTGCCTGCATTTCCTAGCTCCATACCCACTTTATGGCCCTTAATCCATGTTTGCCTCATGGAGACATAGAGGGGAATCAGGAGACTGCCTCCTCTGCCAAGCATTGAGGGACTTCCATGAAGCCTCTGAACAATATTGCCTAAGTTAGACAGAGGAAATCCTCTAGAAAGGGGATTGGGTGATCTGGGCTTTGCTAATGAACTTCTCTGCATCTTCTGCAGTGGAGTTCCCCTGTGGAAGAGTGAAGTCAGACTACATTGAAGGTAAAGCAGACTTCAGTATTCGGCTCATTGACGGAACAGTTGGAAGAAGGGGAGGCAGCCCTTGGCAGGTGAGGAGAAAGGGATTCTTTGCCACAAATAGTTTGGGCTCTTCCTGAAATGCTCTGCCTGCTTCTCTGCTCCAGAAAGGCTCTTGCATCGTTACTGGTGGTGTCATATGAAGCTAAGATTCCCTTAGCTTTTTCAAAAGCATCCCAAAAGTTTGAGTAGCAGGAAAAAATAATTTAGTATCTATGAGGATTCTTGACCTTGTTGCTGTTGACAAGTTTTTGACCTTACTATGCCAACACTGCCAAGTGTTTACACTCACCTGCTCTGTTGTTCCATTCTGGGGAACTCATGGTGTGTGATGTATGCTTCAGCTCCTGCAACAGCCTTCCAGTGGGAGGTGATCTTCCTGCCCTTTCTTATAAGCTTTGTCTGTTATAAATTCAAGTTAGCAGATTTAATCAGCAAAATATGCCATGGCAGGTTGGGTTATCACAGAGAAAAGGGGAGACCTCACAGAGCTTACCATGGAACTAATGAATGGAAATAATTAGGGCCTGTTTCCCTTTGATATTAAAGGGCCTTTTACACCATAGTGTGAGAGCTGCAGCCTGAGATGATGCACTGTCTCTGGTGTGGGACACACCCCCCATTTGTGCTCTGTATTTCAAAGTTTTGAGTAAAAAATGCTTCTTTGCAGTGACCAGCATCACCCCATGCTGATTTGGATGAAGCCAGCCCTCATTCAGGAAGGACATTCAAAACTTTTTTGTAGGTATTTCACAGAGACTCTACTCATAGAACTTTTGTCCCCCTGTAGAGCCTTGGCTTCAGTGAATGTGACATGCTTTGGTGCTTGATGAGTCTGGGTATTTGGCAGCACCCAAGAAGAATGAGTACATTATTCTGTGAGCTGTGCTCCATGCAGTGTCATGCCTCCCTTGTCTTGTTTCAGATTATGCTGCAAAATACCAAAGGGAAGTTTCTGTGTGGGGCTGTTCTCATCCATCCAGCTTGGGTCCTAACAGCAGCACACTGCCTTGAGGAACACAAGGGGTTCAGAGTTAAACTTGGTATGGAAAATCACTTGTCCCTGTGTTTTTTAAATATAACTGTTTAATTCTTAACATTTATCATCCCAGGGAAAAGACTAGCAGGTTCTGAAGACAAAAGTCCTTGGCTGTAGGAGTGGTCTGTCTAGGCAGTATTTAATGTGTACCTTAGCTTAAAACAAAGTTTAGTAAAAATCTGATTTCATTTGAGCCATTATAAACCTTACTCTGGAAGTGAGCTGTTGTCTTCTGAGCACTGCTGCTGGTCTATTAAGTAGAAAGTCTTGGTCTCTTCTGCCTTTGTTTTTCTGGTGAGGAAAATATTTAAAACCATCCCAATACTGAAAAAAAGTTTTGATCCTACAAGGAGAGTGTCACAGGGTCTCTTCCTGCCTTTTCATGTATTTAAACACTGTTATTTAAGAGTGTTTCACTGGAGAGGTGCAGAATGCTGCAGAATGGCAACACTGCTTTTACTTGCTCTGCTGCTCTGGAGCATGAGAAAATGTCACTATGTCAAGTAAGTGCTTCTCCTGAATTAACAGACAAAAAAAAAATCAGTGTTTCATTCACACTTACATAAATTTTTTGAACAGTGTTTTCTATCTACCATTGGTGCTGAGGCATAACAGCTCAACTGCTTGCTTTCCATTAGTGAAAAGATAGATTTTTCCCAGTATTTGTGGAGAGTCCTGTCAATATATTGTCTGTGTATATAGCCTTAAAAATAGATGGTCTGTGTGCATGTTCCATACACAGTGTGGATATGCAGGTGCTTTAGAGCAGAGACAATAGGTTTATGTGCATTCAGCATAAAGAATGAATTGAAAAGCATCTGATGTAGCCTTGGGTCCTCTTAGTGCCAGAATATTCACTTTTTCACAGACAAACATGTCACCACAAAAGCAGTTCTCATCAGAAAAACCTGGAGACATCTGTGAGGGACAAGGAGGAGAGTTTTGGATGAAGACATTGCCATGTCCATGGAGACAGCCAGGAAAGTGTTCATACTGAGCCTGCACAGGGGGTACTCAACCTGTATCTGTCAGGCTGGGATACCCCACACCCTTCTGGACTTGTCCCAGTGCAGCTTGCCATCCACAGGAACAAAACTGGAGGGGGAACTTGCATCTGAGTTTGCATTCAGCTTCGAGAGAACTCTTGTAGTGTTGCTCATGTGGCTTTTTAGTGTCTGAAATAGAAAGTTAGTTCTCAGAGTAGCTGAAGTTTTGGAAGGTGGATTTGAGAATAACACAATATTCCTGTTTGTGGCTCTTGTTCCTGCGTCACCAGCCTAAGAACATCCAGAAGTGTGTTCAGAACTCCAAGAAGATAGAGCAGATAGGTGGATGTAATGATTCAATTCAAAATACTGTTTCTGCCTTCACAGTTAATATTTTTGGGCCAGCAGCAAGATTATGATGGTCCTTATTGTGTAGAAGGAACTTGATGTGTTTCCACAGCCTCTGGGTTCAGTACCTCCAGGTACACATCCAGGATTTCTGGAATTTGAAACTCTGGGGGTGGATAACCCACCCAAAGTCAAAGGATGTCCCCCTGGGGGTGAGGGAACCTGTCACTACAGTGCAAAAGGTGTCACCCACTGGTGGATGGATGCCTCAGGATGGAGACGGTGGCTGTGCTGGTGTACCGAGCATGTGACCCCACAGCATGTGTGTTCCAGCACAGCCACTCTGCCTTCCTCAGAGGAGATGGTCTGACAGTGCTTGAGTCCAGAGTTGTTTCTGAGGCCTAAAGCAGAGTTTGTATCTGTGAAGGCAGGAATAAAGCCCTGCCAGCCAGCCCCCAGCCACGGTGGCTTCAGGCTGCCTCAGGGGTGCTGCAAACACTGTCACTGCAAAGAAAAGAGATTGTGATAGGAGAGAAAAACTGATTTGTGATTGTTGGTTTGATACTAGCAAGTCCATCAGGGGCTGGTGCCACTTCATACAAGACATCAGAGCAGTTTCAGCTGTCTGCTCCAGCCATGTGTGAGCTGTCCATTGTCTGCAGAGGAGCAAGAAGAGAGACTCAGAAATAAATGGTCTGGAAGACCAAGATCCAAAGCTGGATTTAAGGGATCTTTTGAGAATATATTTCTGTAACTACTGTGTCTTGTAAGGCCCTATGTATGGAGACACTCCTTACAGAAAAAACTTGCAAAACCTCACTGACAGCCTGCCAGAAAACCTAGCTCTGCCTTTCCTATTGCAATGTATCACAAATGACTTCTTGCATTTCTGGCCCTTTTCAGCATAGATTCTTGCTTGCTGTTCCATAACTGCTTGTCCCATGAAGTAGCCGTGATCATGTAGCACAAATAGCAACTGAGGAGCCTTAGGCAGTGAAAAATTCCTTAAAATACAGATGTAAGATTTCAGAAAGGAATAATCCTACCCATCAGTCAACTTTATCTTACAAATCCTGACATTCAGCCAGGCCCTGGCTATGCGGCCTAAAGCTCATTACAGCATGTCCTGTTGTAAATGTCCTGTTTTGTGGTGTGCTTGCTCTCCCAGCTTTGAATGCTGGCTCCAAGAAGGTTGTTTTCCTTCTGAAGGTGACTCACATTGCACAAGTGTACTGAAATGTGAACACCACTGGCCAATTTGGTTTCTCAGCTGATGACTAGAGCTCTAGAGCTCTATAGGTATTAATGATTTCCCTAAATATGAAAAGTTTAGAGATTTGTCCATCTGTTAAGAACACTGTTAACTTATGACATAAACAGTTGTATTACAAGAGAAGTAAAAACATGGATTGCAGTCCTAACACCTGGTGCAACCCAGATGCTTTGGTCTTCAAAGTTAAGGAAGCTTTGACAGCATCTTGTTTGCTCTTCCAGGTAAATTCCGTTTCCGCCCTGAGGCAGATGAGCAAACCATTTGGATTGATAGATGGGTGACCCACGAAAATTACACCAAGACGACCTCAGATAATGACATAGCCATGCTGCACTTGGCTGAGCATGTGACGTATTACAAATATGCGCTCCCCATCTGCCTTCCCACCCGCAGCCTGGCAGAGCAGGAGCTGATGAGGAGTGGGAAGCAGGTGGTGGTGACGGGCTGGGGCACTACGAGCGAGCACAAACACAGCTACGCTGCTTCCCTCAGGTACATCGAAATCCCCATCGTGCCCCGCAACGAGTGCGCCCAGGCCATGAGCTCCCGTATCTCTGACAACATGCTGTGTGCTGGGAGCCTGGGAGACAGGAAAGATTCCTGCAGTGGGGACAGCGGAGGCCCTGTGTTCACTAGATATAAGGATACTTGGTTTTTGGTAGGATTGGTTAGCTGGGGTGAAGGCTGTGGAAGAAGGGAGAAATTTGGAGTCTACACAAAAGTTAGCCAGTACCTTGAGTGGATCCAGCACCACATAGATATGGCAGCTCCTTTGAAGGGTTGATTCTGATCCCAAGTCTGGAATGCTGTGGCTCTGTGCTGGTGACAGTATGCAGTGTAATGTACTGTCAGATCTTCAGTATTAAATATTGAGTATGTGTTAACCTTGTGTGCTGTTTTCCTTGGTATCTATTCTTTTCCTCCTTTTTTTTCTCATTTACATTGGTTTGTTGCAGGTTATGTTGTTTATTTATAGCACGATCCTACCTCAGCCTTACAGACAAGAAAATATCCTGTTAGCTGAGATGCTGTACATACAGCATTGGAGAAAATAAGGTTGCCCATGGTCAGAAACTCCATCTTTGAAATAAAAATGTCAGTTGTGTAAAATGTCTGAACTGGTTGGGGTGGAGGCAGGAATGGACAGAGAAAAGTGTTTTGCAAATAACCCTAGAGATGCAGTTCTGTCATTTCAGCTGTATTGCAAGGTATTACCCACAGTAACTGTTTTGATTTGCTTGGTATTTGTATAATTTTTCTTTCAACCCAGTGAAATTTTTATTCTATCACTACTACCTCCAGTTCTTCACACCTTACTCCAGTGTTTACAGATTGTTGATTCAGCAGGTGCCTGGAAGTTATCTGTATTTTCCATTCTTTGCACACTTGATGCCAGATTTTTTCCTCCCAAACTTCCTTAAAAGAGAATGGGAACCCTCTTCAGTGTTATTCCCAACAAACAAACAAACAAAAAACCAAAACAAACAAACAAACAAACAACCAAACAAAAAACCCAACAAAAAAACCCCCCCACAAACCCCACTTTAATTCCAAGCTTTTGCAGGCTCTATTTATCATGAAGTCTGTAATTCTCTTGTAATTAACAAGCAAGCAAACACTTCTGCTCAATCCTGTTCTGGTGGATGCAATGGCTGTGTTAGCATTGCTGATGCTTTTACTGATAAATACATGTTTGTTTGCATCTCTATCTGTGTGTATATCAGTAAACAAAAAAAAAGACATACGGTACCAGTAAGTCCATAGGAAGTAGCAATAGTCCAAGTGAAGTTTAATATCACAATTTATACTTGTTTCTAATCTTAGTACTTGAGACTTGTTAGACATAATTAATCTTGTAGAAAGAAAAAGGAAAACTATCTCTGCTGTAGTGATGTGTTTCCAACATCTCGGTGGGCTTGGATGCATGTTTGGATCAGTGAAGAATTTCAGTCTGCTCTTGTGATGAGACTGCTAACCAAAAAAACCCAGGTACAATGATATTTTATTAGACTTTGTAAGAAATTTAATATGATATCAGCAAGGAGACTTAATACCTCTTAAATTTGTTCCCTCAGAAGCTGCTTCTCTGCTTATTACGCAAGTGAGGACTTTGAGTCATGCACTGAAGAAGTAGCAGTCAAGCCAAGGGCTTCTGTGTCACTTGCTGGCTCTGTCCCTCTCCTCTCTTCCTCTTTTTGCCTTGGGACAGGATTTAGGGATGGATGAATGTTAAAGAATAATGCTTTGAGCAGCAGCCGTCCCACCAGGCCTGAACTGGGAAGAGAGAATCTGTAACACTGACTTGCAGGGAAAAACACAATTGTGTTCAAAGCCAGTAAAAACACAGGTCTGGGTAACAGCAGAAATTGTAATGTTGGAGTGACTGTGACAGGGCAATATTTGCCTGCCTGCCTGCAGGTGACTGCTGTGAATCCTCCTGCACGCTCCCAGCTCTGCGTATTTCAGCAGAGGTTACACAGCAGCTTGTGTGTTTTCCAAATCAGTTGGTCTTTCCTTCTGGAAGGTGATGGAGTGTCATAAATCTGCTCTCATAATTTCCTGAATAAATTTGTTGCAAAAGGTAACTTTTATTACTGAAGGATATTTTTAAAGACCTTTTAATTCTCTTTTTAATGCACCTGTGTATATGTGTGGAAACACACATGCAATTTTCTTCTGATTTTGGGTTTCTAATGTATTTCATAGAATCCAGGTTTTTTCTACTCTGTCAATATTTGTGATGGGTTAATGATCAACCTCTTGACCTCATGGCTGTTCCTGGTGTACATCCAAATCTCTTTCCTGTCTTCCTCTAAAAAAATAAAGGAAAAAAGTGAGCATAATTGCATGGTTCTGTGTAAGGTGAACTTACTCTGGATCCTGTGCATTTTGAAAACATGCTGTAGGCAGCAAAGGGGTACATGCTTTTGAATCCTGGTAAATCATTCAGTGTGGGAAGGTAATGCCACGAAATCCAAACTTCTGTCTTGTACCTGTGACTCCCAGGTACTTGGTGGTTGGTGCCTGGCTGGGATTGGTGTGGATGATCTTACTTGCCGAGAGCATCAGGAATTGCACAGCAGCTGCTGGAGCTGCTGGGACTGCTGGAGCTCGTGGCTGGTTGTGCATCTGCCCTTGGCACAAGAGCCAGCACAGTGGGACTGGGCTGTGGCTGGGAGTGGCACCTGCTCCTCTGCAGTCTGGCTCCTCCACTCCCATGCTCCCCGTGGCTTTTCCACAGGGGCTCTGGCTGAGATCCTGCACCACAGCCTGGGCTGGCTCAGCCTCGGCCTGTGGGGATTCCTGCTGGGGTGGCTCAGAGAAACAAGGGACACGAGGTCAGAATGAACTGGGGAGATTGTGATTTCTTTGTCCCTGCTCTTGTCCTCTTGCTTCTACTTCATCTTTGTTGCCGGCTGGTTTTGTGACAACATACTAATTTGATTCTTCTTTTCCCTTTGAAGGAAGTCAGAGTGTCCTGAATGCTCACTGACAAGGAGAGCAGCTCCTTACTTGGGATATTTCTCCTGCTGATGTGCATCAACAGCAGCTGCCCGTTTTCATATTCAGGTAGTACTTCTGAGTTGCCTTTTTAACTTGTGTTACTGTGGCAATTTCAGCATTTAAACTGAAACTACATTCCTGTTCTGCACACAAAGTTCTGTAGGTTGAAGAAACACTTCCTGAAATACACAAGAAAAAATACTATTCATATATATATCCAAGAGCAATCAGCCTTTCTTAGCTTTCTACTTAGTCCGCTCTCCTGTTGAAAAATACTCTCCTTGTGATATTGAATCCAAAATCACAATGATTTTTGCATGGCAAAAACTTCCAATTTGGGAAGCTAAAATGAGGCACTCTCGATGCGTATTCTTGGACCTTGTGTTGACTGTATTACACAAGGTTTGGAAATGGCTTCAGAGAGCTGCAGAACAGGCACAAGAGTGTACAGGATCTCAGGCATCATTGTGGCTGTCCTTGCAGAGGAAGAAGAGCAAATCTGGCAGTGCATCTACAAACCAGAAGGCTCACCACAGGCCTCTCTTCTGTGTGGGACACCTACTTAGAGTAGGTAAACCTGAGGTGATCCCAGAACACAAGGGTGGTGAAGGGAAATTCACATACATGAAAGATATTTTCTCTGTTACCTGGCAGCAGGATCCATCCAAAGCCTTTCTCCAATAAGAATTTTTGTGGCCTGTTATTAATTGCCTAGAAATGAGGCAATTTAATATAATTCTAGACTTTCAGGCATTGCTGTAGATACTGTTCCTGCAACTACAAAGAAATGTGTGATTTCACAGTCCATCTCCAGAGCTGAGTTCTTGGTCCAAGGGTTTGACTTGTCCAGGGCACTGCCCCATGACTTGGAAAATGCAGCACTGTTAGGTGCACTGTTATGTGTATTTTTGTGGGGATTGTAACCTGTAAGCTTTCACCTTAGA
Organism: Leptocoma aspasia; assembly: GCA_013399835.1. Lineage (NCBI taxonomy): Eukaryota > Metazoa > Chordata > Aves > Passeriformes > Nectariniidae > Leptocoma > Leptocoma aspasia. Next base: position 365,612 of record VXAX01005631.1, read on the forward strand.
GTACTGGCAACAGCCATCTCTCCCAGCATCTGCTGGGTGGGCTTTGGATATTGGGCCACACTTCTGGAGATGTAACAAAAAAGCAAAACCTTCAGAAGCAGCAGGGCAGTGACTGGGGAGATGTTTTGGCCACACCTCAGCCCACCCCTCAAACCACCCAGACAAACATCAGCTCTACTTTGGAGCAGTATGACTCCAGGGTAACGAGAGGAATGCTGTCATCGTGGACATTGCCCCTGGCAGGTAATACTTTACTTCCAGTCTCACCATAAACACCACACCTAAATGCTTTTTTACTTTATCATCACTGGTGCATCAGGAGGAGCAGAGTTCATCATGTCATGATAAAGTTGTTTTTTCAGGTCAAGAGCAATGGAACCACACACATTCCTCAGTCTTCTGCCGGGCTTTTTGATAATAGGGACCTTCAATACCTTTATCATTCTTCCCCTATCTTGCTTTTGGATTGGAATGTTAATACCCTCTCTATTAATTCAGTCAGATCATCTGTGCTGTCATTCAGGTTGTGTCTGCATGTCCTTGGGGAAAAGCCAGGCTTTGCCTCCTTTTGGAAGGCTGGTAATTTTCACAAGGCAAGTTCCATGGCCAGGTGAGGTTCCTTAGAATGCTGAGCGTGGTAAGGGAGGTAAAACTGAGGGCTCAAAGGTGAAGGCAAGTGCCTGTGGCAAACAGGACGACTGAAGTGTTTGTTTCCATTGTCTTGTTTTGGATTTAAAATCATGGTTTGGGGCATTTTTTGTGCATTTACTTACTTGTTACTAATTTTCACTCTATTGTCTCTATTTGGTCAGTGTCCTAGTGCTGTGTGGGGGTTTGTGCACAGAAATTCTGATCTAAAAACCCTGATGTTACCCTCAGTCTGTTTTACTGCTGTCATACAAGTGGATTTCCCAATTCCACATGTCAGGAGGTATTTACAGGTACAAAAATCAGAGGCTGAGCCTGGGTGGACTGTGCATTCATTGTGCACTCTGACAACTGAAAATGTCACTATTAGCCAATTTTAAGGGTTTCTACCATCTAGCCTGATTCTGGGTTGGTAGATGGGAATGTTGTTTGAATGCTGCCCAACCTGTACATTTTCTTCTTGAAATGAAGTGTTACCATCAAGGAAGTTGAGGAAGTTTTAAATTTTCATTACAGCAGGCAATTTGTAATTTAATTTTGTATATATAATATATATTCATTCTATTTTTAAAAGAGTTTTGTAAACCCTCTGCATTCTAGTTCTTCATAACCTAAGACAGCATTTTCTGGTACTTGTTCTTTGCTACTTTTCAGTGTTTATTTCTAGCACTACTGAACAGAATTAAAAGCATCAATAGTATATAAAAGAAAGTCAAAATGGATCATGTAAAACTCCAGGAGCTGGTAGGAGGCCAGACTGTGTCACACCCCTTTCCAGTCTTTGATTATTAATGTCACTGGAGGCACAGAGTACCAACATTTAAGCTTTTTCTTCAGTTTAACACATGAATTAACAGGTAATTGAAGAGATGCTGAGGCAGTGATGGAGCTTATAACTTTGAACAGACAACACAGACATCAAAGACAGAGCAGCATGTTTTAACTTGTCTATTTGCTGTGTAGATGATTACAAATTTTATTTTAAGAGTCCCAAAGAACTACACCTTGTGTTTCTGTTCTCAGCCCCCAAAACTTTTCAAACCACGTGAAAAAAATCAGTCATACCTGATCCTTCAGAAGAATGTCAGCCACTGCAGCAGGCAATTGATTTGAGTTTGTCAAGATTAGTTCCTTAAAATACTCTGGTCCCTTGTTCCAGCAGTGCAATCATTTTATTACTTTTTTCACGCCACCTGTGCTTGGTGTGCTGGTCATTCCCACCAGCCGTGTTCCTTACGCAGGGTCGGGCCTGCAGCCGACAGGGTGTGCAAGAGCCTGCTCCCGCCCTGTTGCCGGGTTGTGCCTCTCCTGTCCCGCAGGTGCTGCTCCGGAACAGCCGGGACATTGGGTTGTGCTGCGGGAGCCTCCTCGGCTGCACACTGCCTCGGCCTCCAGCCCCCAGCACGTCACCCTGGGCGAGCACGGGGCACCTCTGACTGCAGCTGTGCTCTGGGTGCCACAGCAAGGCAGGGCTGAGACAGGCCCAGCCTCTCTGGGATTTAGGGAGCACGTCACGGCCTTGGCACCGTGCTGAGGGGCTCCAGCTGGTCCCTTTTGTGTTCACTGAGAACCTGGGAGCATAAAGCACACACCCATTCTGGCAAACTCACTGTGCACAGAGACGGAGCACATCGCGGGGACACCAGGCGGAAGAGTTCCCCCAGGGCATGGTCTGCGCTCGTCATTTTGGGTCTCAATTAGCCTTAAGATTAGTTTCCTCCTGTGCTGCCTCAGAGCACAAAGCTCCTCTCCCCAGCTCCAGCCACAGGCACTGGACCCTTTGTAGCAGGAATGCTGCAGCCGATGAGAGGGATGTGTAGGAGGAGCAAACAGCGTTCCAGCACGGGGCACCTGACAGGAAACAATTCTCCATCTAGCCTTAGACGCAGTTGCAGCTTAATTCTGATGTCAGGTTCCTGAGGGGAAAACATACAGTTGCATGGAAGTTTAGACACAACAGTGCTTACTAAAAATGACTGACAGTATTTATGGGAAATAAAGAATCTCTGTTGGTGTGTCAGCATCCAGGCTCCAGCTCTGTCTTGCCTCTAAAAGGCACCTGGAGAGTTTGGGCTGCAGGATCACAGCCTGCAGGATCAGAAATCATTCTCACAAGCAGGATCTGGTTTGGATTGTGCCACCTTAGAACAAAAGATCAAAGCATTATAACACCCCATCGTTCCTGTTCCTTGTGACAATTATCACCGAGGCTGTTCAGTTTGCTTAACGTTTTAACTTCTCCTGACTGCAGGAGACTTTGAGAAATACCAGAGTGAATTCAAGGAACAGATCGCCGTGGAACGGAGCTGGACACATCCCCATTACAATTCCAACAACTACAATGGTGACATTGCCCTGCTCTGCTTGAGCAGTGCTGCTGTTTCGAACGAGTACGTGATTCCCATCTGCCTGCCCAGCCCTAACCTGGCTGCACTGCTCTCCGAAGAGGGGGGATGGTCAGCGGCTGGGCAGCCACACGCAAGAGGGGCTCCACCCTGCGCTTCCTCCTGAAGATGCGGCTGCCCACCATGGGCCTGGAGCGCTGCCAGCGGGCCATGGACAGGCTGCTCACCGACAGCATGCACAGCATGGCCGCAGCCGATGCCTGCACGGGATACAGCAGGCGGCCTTTGACTGTGTCCCATCGCAACACTGCATTCCTCCTGGGCACTGTCAGCTGGGGCGAGGGCTGTGCCAAGCAAGGGAAATACGGTGTATACACCCAAAGAGGTGGCTGAAAGCATAGCAGATTCAGAAAACTTTTCCATTGACTTTTCTTAATACCACCCCTAAGAAAAGGATTAATTCTATTACTACAGTGTTACAATGTGTGACACTATGCCTGCTCCCATCCTTAATGGTGTAAAATCAACTTACCCTCAAAGCAATTTTGAAATGTGTAAATTGCTCTTTTAAGTACTGCCAAGTACTTGTGTATAATAAAGAACTATCTGCAAGTAACAAAGGAGGCGATAACTCCTCTTAATGTGAATCAGAAAGATTTGTTTTAGAGAAAGCGCTCTCCATGTTTTAGCCTACCTGTTATGAGACAGGCCCAGAGCCCTGGGTGAGTTCAGTGCTCACTGAAGGAACTACAGTTGTGGTCACGGTGTCCATCACGAGACAATGCTGAACACAGGGAGGGACCTCTGAAGTTCTGGCACCAAATACAACTTCGAGTACAAATCAGTTACAGATTTGTATTTACAAATTTGTATTATAGATTACAATTACAGATGTTTTCCAATACAAAAACCAATGTCTGTATGGAATCGTGTATAAACTGAGCAAGAACTGACCTAGCTGCAGGAGAACAGAAGGATTTTGTGGTAGGAATCTGAACAGTTGATCTTTGTTTCATGTCGAAAGAAGTTTTGATTTTGTAACCCTTTCTTACAATTGACTATCAAGNCCACAACAGAACTTTTGTTTTCCTCAGAGAACAAGTAGTGCTGGGATATTATTAATAATTTTGACTGGAAGAATTTGTATTAGATCTTGCACAAGACCAACAGGTTCAGTTCTTCAGGGAAACACCTCTTAGGATGTAGAAGTAACCCCCAGCAACCCCCATAAACAGTAGGACCAGAACTACCAAAAAAAATTGGGGGATGAAAAAAGAACCCATTCTAATCCCTGAACCTCCCAGGCCAAACAGACTCTGCCTCTGAACACCTCCACAGAGTTCACTTATTTTTAGTTTCAACTGCCACTATGACAGTAAAGAATGTCCTGGCTTTCAAGAAATTAATTAAAATTTAAAAAAAACCCAAACCCTAAACTCCTGAAGGGTTACTGCATTATACACATACCTGGAGAAAGCAGGAGCAGAGCTCTTTAGTGCCCCAGTCAGCACAGGTGCTCCTGCTTCAAGCTGGTGTCCCAGCACACAGCTCTATTACTGTCATTCCCTTCACTCTCACAGGGCCAAAATTAACATGTGACCCCTAAACAAACTTGCAATCTCTCCATGACTGGTGCCAGCAGTTACTCAGCCAACACCAGGATCCCCAGAATTGCAGACTACTCATTACAGAGGCTGTGCTCCTCCAGCACAAAGGTGACTTAATGAAAAAATGCCAACTGCCAATTACCTGTGCAAGAAGAGTCCTCTTCTTGGAGGCAAGCTCAGCAGAGACAGCCATTTCAGAGGTAGAGGCAAAGAAGCCAGAGAGTACCAGATGTTATTCTATTGTCAGTCTGTCGCAGCAGGAACAAAGAAGCCGCATTATCCCCCCTAACACAAGAACGTTCTCCTTCCCACTGGTAAAAAACAGACTTCTGCAAAGTCACTGGTAAGCTACAGTGACATTTTAGCTGGAAGCTGCTGGAATTTTTAGTGGTCAATCTGCTCGCTCTCTCCCGAACTTTACATTAGTCTTCATGAAAAGAAAATCCTTTGCATGGAACATGATCAATACTCCTAAATCAAAAGCAATAGATGCAAATCTCCAAAGACATAACAACTGATTAATAAAGCAATGAATAAAGAGAAAATGGACAAAGTTGAACAAAAATTTAACCACTCAGTTTTTTCAAATCCCAGGTGGTCTGTGTATACCTTCATCTGAGCAATGAATAGGCAGTCCCCTCCCAAAAAAAAAACCCAGAAGATGTTTTATTTTTTGAAGTGTTGCAATACAACAAATACATGATCTGTACAAAGGACACAACAGGGCCAGTTTAAATACAATCAGGAGAAAGGAGTCCCCATATTCACACTCCTCAGACAACATCTTCTACCAGAACCTGAACCAACAATTTAAGGATTCACTTTAAAAAACAAACTAAAAAAACAAACCCACCCAAACAAGTTAAAAAATTTAAAGGTCTCCAAAGAGTCTGTGGGTGTATTGTCTTACAGCAGAGCTCATGGGGCATTCTGTGAAGGGTCACAATGGCATCTTATTGCCCTCAATGCTGATTTTCACTGCATGGGCCGATCTGCTTTTTTTCCTGATATCTGTGAATTTCCGCATCTGTTTGTCCAGTCGACTCACCCCTTTCTTAGAGGTCCCCTGGAACTTAAAAAATAAAACTAATAATTACCACTGAAAAAAAGCAGACGCCCCAGAGGTCCAAGGCAAGCGGCACATGCGAGGTTGCACCTGGGCAAAGAGCTGGGGGAGCCACTGGGCCCAGCTGGTCTGTCTCTTGTTCTCTTCCCAAAAGGGGAAAATGCTTCCCCCAGTATCTGCAGGGCCCAGGTGGAGGCAGTGGCACTCACAGCCATCACAGTGCATGGTCCATCACTGTGTAGCTGGATACCATTTGAAAATTTTGTATCTATTGGCTGGAGTTATGTCAGAACCAAGGTGCACCAGTGTCACCACCTGGACTTCTTGCAGAAGAGTCAGACACAGATACACTGTGACTAAGACTGACACATCAATTCCAGGCTGCAATTTATTTTATAGGTCAGGGATTAGTATTTAGAAAGCAAGGGATTACTGAACAAAGGCAGTGTAGGGGGTAGCAAAAAGAAACGCGTAAGCTGACCATACAAGCATTGCATTTCATCTCTGTATTTAAACTGCAAATAAAAGCCAGGTGGTGTAACAGTTATTCTGCACAGATTAATACAGTGATGGGCGCTGAAACACCACTGAAGACAAACAGCAAGGACCTTCCAAGCCATAGCCAGTGCTTCCTAGAAGGCAATTTTTCTTAACTAGACAACAGAAACAGGAAGTTATGGAAACATGACACCTTTAAGTTGGAGAAAAACAGTGATATCCAAAACATGCTACTTAGTATCTGAAAAACACATCCATTAGAAACTTGTTCCCATGGCTAAGGAAGGTGATCCTGACATGCTGATTTAAAATAAGCTTTATTCATAAATCTGTTCACTATCCATTGAAATTATAGCTAAAATTTCACAGTGATGTTTAAGAAAATATCATTTAAAAAACAAATAAATATGAAGCTTAATATGAACTCAACAGTTATCTATGGCTTGTGCTCACCTCTTCCTGTCACTGTTAGCTTGTGGCAGCCCTGCTCACAGCATTGAAATGCAGACCAGGAATTGTCAAAACAATTCCCACTGATGCATGTTCTCCCAACCAACACTCACAGCAGAAGATTCTTCCTTCTCCCCCTGGTCTCATTCTGTAGCTCCCATCAACCACCCCTACTGTCTCACATCATTCTACTTCCTTGAACAAGCAGGTGTGAAAAACACCTCATTGTGCCCCAGTCAGAGGTCAGCCACAGGTGCGGGCATGCAGTGACACGAGGTCCTGTACCAAGGGCTAAGAATTCCCATGTGTCGCTTCAGGTGAATCTGGAAAACCTAATTGTGTCAGAACAGCATTCAAAACCACAGGTGGTGCAAAGCTGCTTTTGAGCACAGGTATTTTCACTGAACTCCTGTCATTTGGGTACCCTGAAGCTGGGCAGGCAGGAGCCATGGCAGATGTTACGTGCTAGAGCCTGTTTTCTCCTGTACAAGTTCCCTTGTAGGTCACAGTACAGACACGAGAGAATTCAAGGAGAGTTTTCCAGGTTTAAGTTAGGGTGTACACACTCCTGTCCTGCATGTGCAAACTGCCAACAGCTGGAGCACATGCACTGTTCACACCTCCCTCGAGGGATACCTCTCCAACTTGGGAAGGCAGTGGTATGGCTACAGGGGCATCCTGTTGCCTTCAATGCTGAACTTGATGGCCCGATGCACTTTGCTGAGTCGTTTCTGTTCAGCAAACCGTCTCTTGTGCTTTTCCAAGCGACTAATACCTCTCTTAATAGTCCCGGGCTAGAAACAACATCTCAATTAATGGACAGAAGGAGAAAGAACAGCAGACAGCACAGCAATTGTTACTTCCCCCACTTATACATATTCTACCACATACACCCCTTTTAAATGAAACTGTATGAGTAGATGGATGAAGACAAAGCAACACAAAGGCCTCCACTGAAGCTGTTCACGTTTACCAAAACCTCAAAGGTTTCCCAAACTGGAATATTATCAGAACATGACAAAAAAGCTGGGAGAGATATAAAAACATCAGTGCAGTGACACAGGTACTGAACTGCAGCTTTAGCTCAAAATGCTTTAAAGCAAGAGGCCTGTAATCAGATTCTCACCTGAGAGAGAAATTCTAGAAAAGTTAACTCAAAAATCTGTTTTTGGTCAGAGATGTTTTCCTGTGAAAACATGTGATGAGCTTAGAGCAGCCTACTTATCGGAGAATTTACTGTCCACACTCACTGCAAGAGGCCCTTAAAAGAACTACCCTCCTGTACAGTAGCCACGGCGATGTGGTGACAGAATCCCAGGCTTAGGAACAGTCACCAGGACACTGCCAGTGCTTACCCTGGAGGACTCCATCTCCACGTTCCACTTGGGCCTGACAACATAGTCTTTGTTGGAGGGCATTGGCACCCTCGCACGGGCACAGAACCCAGGGTCCCCGGGCCTGAGAGCCCTACGGAAACAAAGGATGTGACTGTTACGGACAAATCTCCAGAAAAAAGTAAAGCCACCCAGTGTGCTCTCCTCTGAAACATACTGTATACCACTGCCTCTGAAACCTCTACAGAAATTCCATAGTGGCAGTGCCACAGAAATACTTCACTAGGAAAAAAAAATCCAACCTACTTTTCTTCTCCTGTTAACACTTTCTCCAGGTCCCTACGGGGAGTCTGACCACCAGAGCTGCAAGAAAAATATTTATAGTCATCTATACACAGAGAAAGAAATTTTAAAAGACAATAAAGTATGTTAAAAGAAAAGAGACACCATAACTTACTACCCTTTTACCCTTTTATTTTCTTTAGTATTTACACATGAAGTCTTAGAAGAATTTCACGTTTCTGCATGCTACTCCTACCTGCTCATTTTCCTTCGATGAGGCATCTGTTCCAAATCTCTCTGTTCCCTCTCTTCTCTGGTCATGCCTTTGTAGTTGGAAGTAAGGCCGAAGATGGGTCGAGACCATTCATCTATTAAAAAAAATTATTAGTTAACAAAGACCAGGCCTTTGTTTCTCTCAAACCACTCAGGTGATCAAGTACAGCTTTGGAAGTTTGTGGCAAGTATTTACACTTCCTTTCAACCAAACGATTTTTGAACCCTTAGTGTTTAATAGAAAACCAGCCTTGTGAACAGAAAGCAAGAGCTTTCATCTCCAAAGTCTGTTGCCTGCTCTTCTAGAACATCTCCAAGCTCTCAGAATACTTAGTGTCAGGAGCTCCTGCACAACCCAGCAATGCTATTTTAGAAATATGCAGAAAAGGTCCTAAAGAATCTAAGTTTATCATCAGTCTGCAGCCATTCTGGACAGAATGCACTCCACATGGAGTACAGCTCGTTGAGCAGTAAACATTCAGTCAGCTACATTCTCTCTGAACTCCAAGGAATAAACAGTCGTCTGGCAGCACCTACCTGCCTTTGCAGCATATTCAAAACATCTGGACAATGAGCCAACAGAGAACTGGGGCAAAACAAATGCCATCCTCTGGTTTAAGACAATGAAACAGGTGCATGCAGAAGTTAATGTAACAGTGTTTGTTAAGAGCCCTACAAAGTTATGAAACAGATCAGTGAGGTTCCTACATTGCACAATCTATTCTACAGACAACAGGAGTGCATCAGAAACTGATGCAGAAGTTCCACTCATCATCAGTGCAATCTCAGACAAGGCGCAGGCAGCTTTACGTACTGATCAGCTTCCCGGCCATGTCCTTGTTCGGCCTCGACTCCTTGGGGTGTTTGTACAGGTACATCACAGCCCGTCCAATGCCGCTGTGCTTCAGGGTCTCCTGGCTCACACTGGGCAGCTGCAGGGAAGTCAGAAAACAGCAATAAATTATGTCTGAACATTAATGGTATCACTGAACTTTTCAAGAAGACCTTTCACTTAAATCAGCTTGGAAAAATTAGTGTTTTCACTGTCCCACTAGGAATTGTTTAAAGTATCAAACACCTAAATCTAGAAATTTGCCATAACATTCTTGGGTTTATACACAAAATTGGGTAGCTTTCTAGAACTTTTTGCTACAAATGCTCTTTAGCCTATATTACCCCAAAACGGTGCTAATGCCCTCAAATTATTCATTCTATGAAGATAAAAACTTACATGGCAAAGACACTCAAGCAATCAGCTTAGCCACACACACTGAAAGCCTACACTGAGTGTGAGGGGCCTTCCCGTGCACTGCACACTTTAACAGAACAGAAGAGAGAAGGGACCACAAGGGAAGAAAATTCAGTGATGCACAGCAGGTAACCCTTCACTTAAATTTGGATATAAACCTGAAACAGGCAGGCAGGGCCAAATAATCTAAATTCTTTTACACAAGCACATCTGTTGTGCATGTCGCTTCCTTGTGTGTTTCACTGCACAGCCCATTGGCAGCAGCTGAAGCTCATTTATCACCTCAGATTTCCCTAAAGCACATGACTGTAAAACTGTGGAGAAGCTGTGGAAAAATGTGGAATCAAATGTGGTTAAAAGTTAGCTCCAAACCTCTTGCAGGATCTTCAGAAGCTCCTCCCTTATCTTTAGTGCTGGCAGACTTCGGTCTGGAAGAGGAGAAAGCCACTCTTTGATGGCAGACATAACACCACTATCGATGAAAGTTTCTTTGAGATCCTGCCTAAAAGGTTTAAAGAGAAGCCCAAAAGTCATGTAATATAGCAAAATCTTAAGATGTGATGTTCCTTCAGGAAAATAGCGCATTTGAGTTTGTTTCATGCTAAATTAAGAGGGAAAATTATGTATAATTTTAGGTTTTTGAGGTCACCTAGCTTCAGCATTTACTTGGAATAAAAAAAAGTGTTTTACTGCATATTCAGTACAGCTGTAGTATAATTCCATGAAATCTTACAAATTCTGACTAATGCCCAAGGTTACAGTTAACTGAAAGAATGACAACTCACTTTTTAAGATGCATAACTACAGTTGGTAACAAAGTTAATTTCTTTAGTGCTGGTTTCTTTTGTGTATTCAGCTGACGATCCTCCTGTAGAAAGTTGAAGAATCAGCACAAGTTAATCAAAGAAAAAAATAAGCAACTCCCATTCTTTGCAACATTTACAAGAAAAAGACTAGTCTATTAAACTAGAAGTGCAACTTTGGAGGGATTACACTTTGTCCCCTGCTCCACAGCTCACAAACAATTATGCAATAATTTCTCTGAAAAAACGGTTTTATCACTTTAGTCAGTATTTCCCACAAAAGCATTACATTAGGAGAGTGCTCCTAATTTTACATTTTTTTTACATTTCACAACTTAGATTGACTACAATAACTGGAGGTCCTCTATACTGTGCACAGGTAACTGTAACAGACACTTTGTTAGTAAAGCCTCACCCAAAAAACCAGAAAAATAGCTAAGCAGAACAATGGGAAGTGAGAACATGTATTTTCACCTGTCATTTCTAAATTACTTTCATCCAAGGCCTGACTGTCACTAGCTGTTCAAAAATTGTTACCCATATCAAAAACACCTGTTGCAATCAACAGATTTCTGTCCAGCTCTGGTAATTTCTTTCTACTTGTCCTAATCCACTGAAGGCTCTTTCTGTGCAATGTTTGTTTTATTGCAAGAGAGTAGATTCCTCTAATGCATCTCTTCCCTCTTCCTGCCCCTGTATTTCAAACTTTGCCACCTCATTTGAAACATCTGGCTGTCATCTTGTCCGAGAAAGGCTTTCCTGTCAAGCTCAAGAAGTTTCAGTTGCCTTCCAGATTGCTTTCTCACTCTCCCCATCTTTCTGAATTCATTACCCTGATCTTGTTCTCAGGAAGATTTTGTTGTTGTTGTTGCTATTTGTAAAGCTCCTCTTTCTAAAGTCTTGTATATCCCTCAATTGGTTTTAATGTGTTTTGCTGTGCTGTTTATTCATTTGATTGCTACTCCAACAAAACAGAAGACACCAGACAAAAGGCAAGACCCCCAAAAAACCTTCCACAGTAACATATTAAACATTTCTCCTAGAAAAAGGCAGGCTGCCACAACAGAAGGTTCCATGAACCTGTTACTCTGATATCATTACCACAGCACTGTCATTCAGCCTCAAAAAGGGCTCTTCTCAGGAACAAATACCTAAGTATGACACATGCCAATAACACTATAATGAAATTAAAGCATAGTCCCTTTCTCAGTATTTAACATACTTCTAGAGCACCTATATATCCCTTTTTATAGAAGTTGATCTCAGCTGATCGAAGTTTAGCAATTCAACTAATTTTGATTTTTAAAATTAGTATTCTATCAAAATTTCAACAGAAAAAATGTTTTCATTTAGAACAGCAAAATAACATTTAAATGGTTATACAGACATTAGAAGCTTTTCATAGTGCACAGATTAGTCCTGCTGAATACAAGCCAGATTTTGGTATCTTATTAATCACATGATTTTCCCATAGAAGGGAACTGAATTTCAAGGTGTGTTCGGAGCCTGGAAAACTCACCTCAGCAGCTTCATTCATCTTCACAATCATGGCACTGACCACGTCATCTGCATCACTGATGAAAGTTCCCCCATCACGGTTCCGCCTGCGCTTGCCGCTCATGCTCTTCTTCCGCTGCAGCATCATGTCGAAATCTGACATGAAGTCCATGCTGAAACACAACCAGTGTTAACTGATGGTCCTTGGTAGGAAGTATTTTTTTTCCATAGTGTACAAACACTGTGTCTCAAGGTCCCTGTGAGATAATTCATGATCCTCAGTATGCAAAACGCAAAACTAGCAAAGGGCTCCAATGGTTCTCAGACGCCCTCAGGCCTTGCTATAACACCCAACATGTGCACCCCTGTAATGTCCACGGTCCATAATGCCCTTTCACCAAAATATGGCATTAAGAAAGGAGGATGTAACACAATGACTTACTGCTTCCCTCTTTTGATGTTATCATCAGAGTCTGATTCATCTGCTGTCTCCTTCATGTCTCCATCAGCTTTCTCTTCCTCCAAATCCTCCTGGTTAAAACCCTGATGAGTACAGATAGTGCCTATCAGTGTATGGATCAGGATTGAGCACCTACTCAGGTACCTGACACTGACACTAAAAAAGCTTCAGGTAAGTCTTCAGAGGATTTAGAAAGATGAACAGAGTCTTTTTAATTCCCCCGTGACTACTGTCACACCAACAACTCTCCCAAAAGATGAGCTGTAAATGTTCTTTAACCCAAAGACTACCCCAGTGAGTCTGGCAGATACAAAACTGACCTGATGGAACATATGCATTCTCTTCAGATCTAGCAAGTCAACAGGAGACATCCAAAGTAACACTTACCGTAAATTCCTCCTCTTCCTCATCACCAGATTCTCCAAATATATCTGCAATCAGGTTCCTGTGAAGGTAACAGCAAATTTATATATTTGGACTACAACGAGATGTGCCTTTTCTGCAAAATCTCTAATGACTGTGTGAAGATCTCTCTTTTGCTGTCTCCTGCTGACCTTTCTCTTCATGCCACCAATGAAGGTGAACAGTCATTCTCTGGTTGGGATTTATCTGTTTTCCCTTCACCATCACTCCCACTGTCTGCAACCCCAAAAGAACTCATATTCTTTCCCACTTACTCTTGTTCATTTCCAGATTCACTGTCACTGCCAAACAGATCTTTCCCTTTTTTCTTCCCAGCATTCTCTTTTCCTTCCTCTTCTTCTTCCTCCTCACTATCGGATACAACGTTTTTCTTCCTTTTGTCAGATTTCTCTGAAGCAGCGTCACTATCCGAATCTTCAACATCGGAAAGGATTCGTACCTTTTTTGCAGCTGCCAGCAGAAAGGAGCATTACTACATGTCCCAGGAACAGAGGGGACAACTGTTACTCTCAAATTATTCTCTGAAAAGTCTTCCTACACCAGAGCATTGCCATTTCCTAAAAAGCATATACATTCTGAAGTGTTTTATTAAATCAGCAACTGGAGCTTCCATACACCACATCCATCAAAAAACTGTAATTTCAAATCTCTCACCCCTAGTATATGAAAAAAATTACGAGAGAAACAGCAACGAAGTAGATAAATAACAAACAACCATGTCAACAGGCACCAGTTAGATCCCTACAGTATTCTGTTAGACCCACTTATTACTCAGAAGTACTAGATGCACATTCACACAGCAAAGCAGTCAGAACAACAGCCTCTACAAATGCAGTTCTGCTCCAAAACCAAATCTGATTTTGGTTTCTCACTTAGACGCTTTATTCACACAAAAGCAATGATTTAACTTTCATACCACTGCCTGTCACAGCACGTTTTCACAGTATAGTTTCTTACGTGTTTTCTCACTGTCATCCTCACTATCAGAAAGGATGGCTGTTTTCCTCTTCACTGTCTTTTCTTCCTCTTTCTCATCTTCATCACTGTCTGATATTTTACGTCTCTTAGGAGCTTCGTCTTCACTGTCAGAGCCCTGAAATCCTTTCCTTACATGTTCATTATCTGAATGATGAGAGTCATTCTGCACCTTTTCCTTCCTGTCCTCCCCATCGCTATCTTCAGACTCTATCTGCTTGTGTCTGGACACATCCTCGCTCTCAGAGTCACTGGCTGGCTGCTTCTGGAGCTCCTCACTCTCGGAGTCACTGGCTGGCTGCTTCTGGAGCTCCTCACTCTCGGAGTCACTGGCTGGCTGCTTCTGGAGCTCCTCACTCTCGGAGTCACTGGCTGGCTGCTTCTGTGATTCCTCATTTTCAAAATCACTGCTGTGATCCCTTGGAGGTTCTCCATTGTCAGAGTCACTCGCTCGATGATTTAAGGCCTCTTCATTTTCAGAGTCACTTAAATGGCGGTTTGGACGGTCCTCAGTATCAGAATCACTGTCTTTCCCGCCATGAGTTGCTTCATTTTCTGAATCACTTACATTGTGATTTGGAGGCTCCTCATTATCTGAGTCACTTTCTTTTTGCCTTGGGATATCTTCATTTTCAGAGTCTGTCATATGAGGCTCTCCCACTTGCCCATCATCTTCTCCATCACTGTGTTCATTCTGAAACAGAAAAATAATCTCTACTAAGGCAACTAAGAAAAAACACCTTAAAAAGTAAAGAAAAAATGTTCTGATTTTTGCTTGTCCTTCCTCCAACCTGATTACTGAAGGTGCTGCAAACTGAAATAATTTCTATGTAGAAATCATCAGACAACTTGCATCAAAAGACTATCAAATACTTCACATCAAGGAAAGTATTAAGAGCTCAATGGAAGTATGGCCATCCTGCAGCTCCATGATATTTTGAAAACAATAACAGAATTCATAGAACACTTAAATAAGCACATCTAAGAAGGGTCCAGTCGCTCAAGGGTAAAGGCTTAGTACTTTTATTTTAATAGGTAAGGCCTTCAAAGTGGTTTAGTTGAAATTCCTAGTAACAAAGCAAGAAAGAGTATCTTGCATGTGTCATGTTATTTTCCTGAAGATCTAGCAGATGTTTTCTGTGTGAAATACATTTTACTGAAACAGCACATGCATTACACTCCAAATGAAGCTAGCGCCTATTCCTTCTTTGTCCAGGAAACCTATTTAAGAACAACTCAAGACCAAAAGCCTAGCAAAAAACAAGAATAAAGTTTTAGTCAGACCTTTCAGAGTATTACTGTTAACAAGTTTTGTGTTTCAGATTCAACAATTCTCTCCCCTATGCTGACAGCTCCCATGCTTATCCAGACACCCAAGATAACCCATACACAAACACACCCATCTGACAACTTCAGAACTGAAACCATCCTTTGACTTTTCTACACAGCAAAAAATACTGAGCCACATGCTCCATTTTTAAGAGAACCTCTCACAAGCCACCTTGGTAAGTATAATTACTTACAGCATCATCTTTTATCTTTCCAACATCTAATTTTTACTTGGAAAAAAATCTCAATTGCATTTACCTGAGAATATGAAATTAGATTCTTGAACACTCATTCCATTAATTCAGCTCTCACAGCTACTGTCACCATAATCCTGTTTTCAGCTTAAAACAACAACATTGTACAAGAACTTCTCTTTTGCATCCTCAACTCAAAGCCTCAGTCATTTTGGCTCAGCTATAAAATTTTTCTACTTGCAAACTGAGTATTTATTGCCCTAGGACACGCTTTAAGACCTGTATGCCCTGAAGTTTCCAAACCTTTTTTCCTGCAATTTGATTTCCTTGGAAACAGACTTTCTAGTTTTATTTTCTGCAGCCATTCTAATCCCACATTCAGAGCCATAAAAAAACGTAGGTGTAGCTATCCTACACCTACAACAAAGAATACTATTCATCTTTAAAATGCATGATGCAGGAAGAATTTTAAATAAAATTAATTTCAATTGCTTTTAGGAATTACTTCCTCCATAATTATTCTAAGTGGCAAAGAGCATTGCTTTTTAAGACTTTGGACTTTATATACTTATTCCTTTGGCTAGCACTTGATAAAGATCTTCTAAATTACTGCAGAATAACCATCATAGTTACTGAACAATGAAAAAAACCCCAGGACCATGCAATTTTAAAACACACACTTCAAATACTACTTCACGATTTCCATTTTAATTAATGCTAACTACAAACAAGTGTGACAAGCGAAGCTGTCTTCTCTCTGCTGCTTGTTCCTATCTCTACAGCGTTGCGTCTTTTGACTCTTTCATATCCAGTAATTCTCATTTCTCCTCACAGAAAGGAAACATGGTTCTGTTAAAACCTGAATCTGGATTTTTAAAGAATTAAATATTAATATTAGGAAGTGACAGAATCGAGGATGTACACTCAACTGCTCTCAGCTTGTTAATATTTTTCCCCTTACCAAAAATCACTTTGATTGCCCTTCTCCTGCCTAGCATGTCCCACATAAACCAATCACAGGTGTATGTGATGGATCTTCCCTGACCATATTACTTTAGAGTAAAGAAAACTGCAGCTGGAAACAGAACAGAAAGCAGATTCCACAGCAGTTACAGGTAAGGTCATTGAGAAACACTGAAATCAAATTGGTATCTACAGTAACAAAGAATTATTTAATCCTTGTTTTTCTACCATTTTATTTTTTGTGGTTTTGTCTGTCATCTCTCAATGTCAAATGGTGAATGCTGAATAGTACTGATAATCCCCCCAGGAGTAATAAAGGATTTTGCTGAACAAACCCAAGGAAATGAATAAAAATACTCCTCCTTAAGATATTAGGACCATCACATTGCAAGCTTCCAGTTTAGAAATTCTTTGGTGAACAAATAAACAAGATTAAGAACCCATGAGAATCAGTAATGGTTCTTAATATTTCTAAGGTCAGAAGTGTGGCTGCAGGGTATATATGCACCTGTCCAGAATTAATCACTAAATTACAAAGAACTTCTTATGCAAAAGCTTGTTGAGAAGACATTATAATTACAGAGCATTCGTTATTACTGAAGATTATTAAAACATCCCGAACCTTTAATCTGTTACTGCAAACTGACAATTGCTCCTGAGAATGAAGATGTTTGGTGAGACACAGCAGACACACAGCTGTCAGACTCACCCAGTGGTGACAGCAGCTCAACTGCTGCAGTGTGACCACCTGGAGAAGCAGCAGCCGAGGTAACACAGGTGTCCCTGCACACCCTGGGCACACAGGCATCACCTCCTCTAGCCCGGTGTGGAAAGCTGGGCCAGGCAGCACCACAGTGTCAGTGAGTGCAGCACTGGCCCAGAGCCCTGACCCACACCACAAAGCACCTTCTGCAGCAGAGCTGAGACCCTGCACAGGGCAGGACCTGCCCACAGCCCGCAGCACAAGAGGCTCCTGCATGCAATTAATGAATCTGCATGTTTCGCAATATAATTGGTATAAAAAGTGACCGACTTCCCAGTAAAATGATGAAACGCTGCTGGGTATGTTTGATAGCCTTCACCTTTTCTTTTTATTACTTCATCTCTAAAAAACTGTTTTCAAAGAAATGAAGTATGTAATTTTTGAGTTTTCTAGTTTTCCTTTTCCAAATGCTTGATTGAAAGATCAGACATCCTCAAAACTGAGTAGGTCTCAGGTAATTACTACTGCATTTTTCTCTAATTCCTTTGCTTTCTTTTCTTCCTCCTCTTTATCTATAAACATTTTAATTGAGATGTCCTTAATTTCTGTTTAATGAAAGAGTTTTATAACATAAGGCTTTAGTACAGTATAAAATAAGGAATATATCAAAATCAAATTTACAGTGTTACACTTCTACATAAAAATTACAGCTACCAAGCAGTTTATTTGATCAACATGCAGCCACTTTTAAGAGCTACTTCTTCAATAATTTAGTAACTTCGACAAAATTGAACCCATCCACTACAATCTCATGGAAGATGAGTGTTAAACTAAGACCTACACAAGCATCGTGGGCAGATCAACAAGTTCCTCCTTTTTTTCAGAAGTGTCACATATTTGTGTTTGTTAACAGCCACAGTCTAACCACAACTTAATTCATGAAACAGCAGCAACTTGGTGGAAGCGTAAGAACTAAGTTATTACAGATTTCTGTATGAGCCTGACTTGGACAAACACTGTAAACATGATTTCAGATTCATTACTGTACTAAAACTAATTCTAATTCTCTAAAGCAGAATCAGTAAGGACATCAAGGAGAACATTTATAGATAAAGTGGGATTGGGGGAAGGAAAGCCAGAAAAGAATTGTGGAAAAGAAAAACCCACATACCTGAGACCTACATAAGTAATTCCTTCAGGATTCCCCTTTTCTTTAAAGTTAAAAACCTGAAAGAAAAGGTTGAAATTTTAAAACTTCAGTTCTTTACATCTGAGTTCTAAATTAGAGACAAAATAGTAATTAAATAGACTTAACTGATTAGGCTGTCTCAAAGGTTTTATTACCTTTGAGTGTCATTTCTCCCACATACTCCTAAAGATGAAGAAAATAAGAGGATGAGAGAATATTTAGAGTAAATAATATGACAAATGACTGAAAGCTACTCCTTTCAGAGGTGGCTGCTCCACATTATTTCCTTCTGAGTGCAAAGTGAACTCAATGGAGGGAAAGAAAAATTAAGACTTCATTGCAAAACAAAGTATTTGAATTGTGATTTGAGCTGAATCAAATAAAGCATTAAGGCTTGACAGTTCACATTTAGCATAGGTGAGAAAGGTGGCTTAGCTTGGCTCCTTTCTTTTAATTGACTTTCTGAAGTATTTTATCTACAGAGGAATATTCAACTGAACAAAGTCTTTAAAATAATGCAGCACATGAAGAGGGCCAGTTAACAATGACAACTGGTACTTTTTGCTCACCTAAATCTGAAGAAGACATGCTGCAGATGTAAACAATAGTCAACTTCCTTGTCATAGTAAAGAAAATTAAAATCTCAGAGAAGGAACCAACAATCAAGCATAAACCAATGACACAGCAGAAAAGGTTTAATATTATTGTAGCATCATGACTCTTCACACACTCATCACACTTTTCTTTCATGAAAACAGAAGTACTAAATCTCTCCAGACAGACAGACAGACAGTTATTTTTCTCAGCCTGAGAAATGTGTTTCCAGCCACACTGAAATTGTAAGCGTCACAATGGGAGATGCTGCCTCACACCAAATCTTTCTTTCCTTTGGAAATATCAACACCTTTCAAAAGAAGTAAATTCCAAATGTGCTTTACAATTATGTCCAAATACATGGGAAGAACTTTCATTTTCTAAAAACACAAAATCTTCATTCACTTTCTACCTCTGAGGGAAATATGAATTCAATAAAGGCAGGCGGAAAAAAGAAAAAAAAAAGGATTGCAAGTTATGCCACAGTGGAGTCAAGCCTTCTCTCACATCACCCTTTGCTGCATTTTAAGCAATTTCTAAAATGTGTAACACTGAAAACCCAGTCAGAGTAAATCCTGATCTTTACATAAAATACAGTAGAATACACAGAACACAATGAAATGGCTTTGATTACAATTTTTATGAGTATCAAAAAGTTCTCTGTAACTTTGCTGGCAGAAGACCTGAATTCACAGGCCAAAACTATTCCTTCCCACTAAGCCCTGATGTAGTTCTATTGTAAGTCACAAACAATTCTTAAAAATTAAAACTTAACTCCCAAACTTTCCTAAAAGTCTAAAGGAATCTCCTCTTTTACCAGAATCTCTTCTCAGCCCAGTCAATCCACAAATGAAGTGACTCTGGACCAAAGCCTTTCCATGCTGAATGCTTCTCCAAGTAGGAACCACTTCAGAGAAAAAACAGGTCCCATTTAGGAACCTTAATCTGCTCGTTTGTGAGTAACAAGGTGAAAACCAGCAGCAAGCAGACTCAAGAGTCAGTGCCCCCAACTGACATGGAAGCTGGGAGAGTATTTATTCTCTGTCAAGGAAATCTACACCTCCAAAGTGTGTGGCTTTACATCACAGCGCAGAATTTCAGGTACAACTTCAAATTCCTCATAATCCATCTCTTAGAGTTTCAAACCCCAAAATTTTATCTTTGTGAAATCGAGGCTAATCGAGTACAACTTATTCAAGTTCAGAATAGTGTGTGCTGTCATAACAAGGAAAAAAACCAAACAAACCCTAGCCAACATACTTGTCAAGAGACTATCCAACGCTTTTTTATGGAAATAAAGTTTTGCCCGATGGAACCCTTAGAGGCACTGAATAAACATGTATGTCTCGGTAAAGAGAAAATGCCACTTTAAACAACAACAAAAAAGAATTCAGAGAAGAGTAAACTTTCTCTAGATAAAGCTCCCTTAGTACCTCTGAATGGTGCCCTACACTCCCATTCTCCGATCCAGAATGTTGTTCGTTTCCTTCATCTTCCACATCAGATCCTGAGTCTCGCTCGTCTTGGACTGGAGTAGCTCCTCCATCATCTATTCCGAGATTAAGAAAAGAAAGTAAAACTCAGCGTTTAAAGGAACCGCACAGGAACCGGGCGGGCTCCCGCTCTAACGGGGCAGGGAAACGGGGCTGTCCGAACAAACCACCCCAGACACCCCCGGGAGCAAGCAGAACCCCCTACACCAAGCGGGCAGCGACTGATGCACTGCCCGGACACCGGACTATTGTAGCGACTAACACCGTGCTGCCCTCAGGCCAGGGCCCCGCCGCTGTGCCCCCGAACCCGCGGGCCCTGCCATGCCCGACGCCCTCCCCGGAGGGTCCTGCGCCCCGCGCCGCTACCCGACTGCTCCCCGCCGTAATAGTGGGTGTCCATGCCGCGCCCCGCGGTGGCGGCGGGCGCTGCCCTGGGCGCTCCCTCAGCGCGGGCCCGGCCCGGCCCCGCCGCCTCGCACAGGAACAAGATGGCGCCTCCCCGCCCAGCAGCACCCCCGCCCCGCGCGCACGGCGCGCCGGATCTCGCGAGACTCCCGGGGCAGCGGCCGCCAGGGGGCGTTGGCCGCTCCCAGCCGGCCCCGCCCTGTGGGCTTGGGTTCCGCCATAACAAACCGAGGGAGGGTTTGGCCTCTGCTTTTCGCTTCCCTCCCACTGCACGCCCCCACCCTTCGAATATAGTTTGATTTCAGCTTGATAGCGGAAGCGCTGGGGAAACTGAAGGAGCCTTGGGGGATAAGAGGCTGTTTGTAGCCCCTGGGTGACCACGGCAGTGCTCAGCTGCAGGGTGACATGGCTGTGATCCTCGCAAAGGTGTTGCCTTGTCTGAGCCTTGCGGGAATTTCCAGGAGACCAAACCAACCCCTGACACTGTTAATGGCTGCTCGGAGCCACAGCCCTCAGCTACACGAGAGGTCCCAACATCTCTGTTCTGCATCTGCTGCGATGCTTCCCACAGTGATAAATGTGGGACATCTGGAGTGTAATCCAGAGCAGAAAAGATTTTGCCATTTAAATAACGGGTAAATTTATCAGCTTTTTACAAGCCAAGTCAGCAAGATCAACGTGCATCTCCACAAGAAGGGGGCAAAGCAGAGCCAGAGCTCAGGCACCCGCACACAATGGGGCTCTGATGCTGCACGGGGGTTGGAAACGTTCATGTTTGCAGCTGGCTGGAAGGGGACCCACTATGGCCATGGAAAGGAAGGACAGGTTCTCCCAGCAAATTTAGGCCTCACTGTCCTGGCTGAAGCTCCAGTTCAATCTAGTTCATGTGTGGGTGGTTCCTCCAGATTTAGCCTTTCGGGATTGACTGAAAATTCACCCTGAGCTCCCGGGGGATGGTGACTTCCGGAGTAAACGTGGGCAGGGCAAAACAATGCTCGTATTTTTCAGGGATTGTTGTGTTCAGTTTCAATAGCCCCTATCCTCTGAGTAGTAGCATTACTCAAGTATTTGGCATGCCCATTATATAGTAGTTGAGGATTATTAGGGATGGCTGCTGTCATTCATGCAGCAATTCAAAATGATGAGTTTAATAAATGCATACAGTGTTTGTGACCTGCCCCTCAGTCTGAAAATGCTCCTTCATTTTCTAAGGAAATGCAGGTAAATATGAGACAAATAGAAAACTGCTGCCCATGTTATTTGGTTGTATTTCTGAACAACAGTGACTTTTATGATTCTGCATGCTGCACTGTTGTTCAGAGTCATCAAAATTTAGTAAGTTGAGTATTTGGGGCAAAATGAGTCTATTACTTCTGTGCTAGAGGCACCTTGGAGTGGATGGAAGAGAGGTTAAGCCGTTATTAACCAACACTTTCCATCCAGCAGCAAGCACAGTTTCATGCAGGGAGTTCAGTCTACCAGGCTAAACACTGGTAAGCTGAACTCTCAGGACTGAGTCATTACTCAACATCTTCTACAGCGAAACACTTAGAAGGAGAAATTGGCAGTGGACTCAAATGTTTCTTGGATACAATCCTAAATTCTTAGCAAAAATGTAGAAAACGTTTTTTTTCCCCTGAAAGCAGCTTCCATAAAATACAAATAATGTCTCTTCGTTAAAGCTCTACTGGTCTTTTCCAGATAGCCACAAAGATCCTTAAATGAGTCTCAGGACCACCCTCTTAATGGTATCATGTCCTTTTCCCCTGTTCCTATATGATTTTTACTTCTTTTAAGTCTTTGCACTGTGTGGTTTCACTGAGATCTTTTCCGGAAGGAGCAGACACATGTGGCAGTATGTGATGGGAGGCTCCTGTCACTGCACTTCTCTGACTTCCATAAAGAAATGGAATGACTTTACACAACTGACTAGATAGAAGGCAGGATGACAACTTTACAACACAACAAATAAAGGAATAAGGAAATAACTTGGGAGTAGTGTAACAGAAAATAATGGACAAGGAAAAACATAAACTAACAAAAAAAAACCCCCAAAAATCCCTGTTGAATAATGTGTGCCAAGGTACCAAGGTGCCTAGAAAACACAGAAATCTATCCCATACTAAAGTTCCGAGAGGATCAGAGTATGATTATAGCCCGCCTTGGAAATTAGTCCTTTATAATATGTGCCATGTTCTGCAGTGATGGTGAGCCACCATTCCAAATTCCAGATGTCCTGAGGCAGCACTGATGAAAGAATAGAGATTTTGTGCATTTACTGAGAGTGGAAGGAGGCACATAGGTTTCTTCCTAATCGTTATGAATTCCCATCTTTCTGAAATGAAACCTCCTAACCTACTTGTGACATGCCACGTGCATCACACAGGGGAGGGAGCACTGTGTCTGAAACAACCTCACCTGATCAATGCTGGATAACTGGGCATCCATTCCAGCCCTCGTGCCGCAGGTAACGTGAGTGTGCACACTGACGTGCACATGCCTTTGTTCCTCATGAGCCAGAGCTTGGCAGATATCAGTCTGTAATATACTCTTGTAATACCATCCTGGCTGCTTCCCAAAAGGAAGGATGGAGTGACAGTCAGACCATAATGGGATTGCACAGTGGGGGAGAATGACCTGTCTTCTAGCAGGCAGCGTAAGCAGCGCAAGCAGCGCCCACTTGGCATGTGTGAAGGTGTGTAATGACACAGATCCCAGAGCCCCGCCAGTCTGCCTCACTGTGCAGCTCCATGAACAGGCTGGAATGAAATAAGCCTTCCTCTGAGGAACAGAATGCTCAAGAAAACCATGCGATGCACTTGGAAATCCTTGAATGGTATGTACTTCTTATTTAGTTTGTTCCCTGCACTGCCCCTTTCAGAGTTAACAGACATCAGTGACTTAGAGCTACAAATCTGCTTAGAGGAAGGGAAGGAGGTTAGTGTAGGCAAGAGGACTGCTGAATGAACAGTTTAAATTG
This sequence comes from Leptocoma aspasia, assembly GCA_013399835.1. Lineage (NCBI taxonomy): Eukaryota > Metazoa > Chordata > Aves > Passeriformes > Nectariniidae > Leptocoma > Leptocoma aspasia. The sequence continues at coordinate 389,372 of VXAX01005631.1, forward strand.
CAAATTGTTACACCCAATCCACCTCGCTTCAGAAACCTCAGAGTTATGTTAAACTAGTTTAACATAAAATGATGTTTGGTATCCAGGACCTGGTGATGCAGAAGTGACAAGGCCACTTTGATTTAGCTGGAGAGAAAATATGAAAGGTAGTGCCATGCGCACATTAAACCCTTTGATCCTGACATCAATCTCTTAATTAGGAAGGTGTCAGGAAGAGGCAGTTTTGTTAACACATGTCTATCTGGACAGACCTATTGCTTTGAACAACAGCAGGATTAAATTCACCAGGGTTCATCTAATTTTATTGTGTTGCTTTTCTCGGTGCAGCATTCTTCATAGAATCACAGAATGGTTTGGATTGGAAAAGACCTTAAAGCTCATCCAGTTCCACAGTAGCAAGGGCACCTTCCACTATCCCAGATTGCTTCAAGCCCTGTCCAACCTGGCCTTGGACCCTTCCAGGGATGGGGCAGCCACAGCTTCTCTGGGTAGCCTGTGCCAGTGTCTTGCTACATACTAAATAATTTTTTGAGCTTTATTACTTAAGATGTGACATCACAATCTTCACTGTTTTGCTTAAAGGAAAGGTTACAACAACTAATCAGCATAGATCATGCTACAGATTGCCCCTAATTACCATTACAAATGTTCCTGTGCCCTGCACCGTCCCTCACCAAACTCTGTGTTCAGCAGTATATCGCGTTGCTCATTCCCGGCAAGTTCCTCTCCTGTCTTTCCCCATCTGCACAGCTCAGTGCTTGCCCAAACCTGAGCTGCCCCTGTGCACTCACAGGCCCTTTTCTGGAGGGACCTTTAGCCTGCTCATCTCTCATTAGCTGCATGTGCTGCACAGAGCATCTTGGCTGCTTCCCCTTGGTATATCAAGTCCTTGCTCTCTCAGCTTTTGTTTTCTACCTCTTGAGTATGTCACCTCTGGAAATCCAAATCTCCCTTCTAGTACATATTTCAGCTGTGCAATGAGTTGTACTTTTCTTTCAGATGACCTGGATTTCCCTATGATTGCATGTAGTACAGTGTCTGTATGACATAAATCCTGTACTTCTCTTTGAAGTAGCACAGGCACAAGTGGGCACAAGTGGGCACAAGTGTTAGCAATGTAGTTAATTTTAGAATGAGATTCTCTGCCCACCAGACATGCTCCATTTAGAATTTCAGCAGGTATGTTTTGTTTGCTGAAAGAATATGCATGGCATTTTTTTGTCCAATTACACAAAAAGCTTTGGGTTTAGATATCTGCCTTGGTAGTATAAAGGTATGTTCTTTGATTTCTTTGCCACTATTTGACCTTTACCTAATAAAATCAGTACTTGGAATTTTTTAATCGCATACAGCATATAGACATCTAAAAACTATCAAAAATAAGTCTGTCAAAGAACTACATTGAGGCAAAATCTTTGAGTAGGAATGATTTGCACAGTTAGAAACTTGAAGAAAGCTCTCTGTGGCTTTCTGCTTCCCCCCAAAACTCTCTGAGCCCTGAAGGGACTACATTTTATTTCTGCACCTGTATCTGCTGCTGTAAGACTTAAACAAAAACTCAGGTAAGGAGGCTGATATTAAAACACAAATATGTGATGTTGATAAACACATACTACTCCCAACTATTTATTGCCATGCTTGAATACTTCTGATTTGGACATGGAGCTACAGCAGGGTCCCCATGATACAGTGCAACCACACTGAACCTAGGAAACAAGAAAATAATAATTATGGTATTAGGTATACTAGCACATGCTCACAATTATTGCACATTTACATTTGCATTTGTTTGATAGTGGGTACACAGACAAGTGCACAGTGTTGCACACAGGGCCCTGGAGGAAGGTGACATGGCTGGGTTAAGGTACATGGAACAAATCTCATCTTCACTCTTTGGGCTCATCATAAGGGATGGAATGAGCTTGACTCCTGAGTTCTTGCTTTGGCTGGAGAAACCCTGTATCTGCCTCTCTACAGATGTACTACACTTCTGTTTCTTTTCCATACTGGAATTTTACCAGATTTGCAGGAAGGACACAGGGAGTACATATGGAGCCAACAGAAAGAGGAAAGCTCTTGGCCATCCTGTCCTATTTGGGGAAGAGAGTAGTGGACAAATAGGGAGCTAACATGCACCTAGGAACACAGGGACAGAGTGTTTGTTGAGAGATAAATTAATGATAGTGAAACCAGGAAGTTTTGTCCCATTATGTGAGTGTATGTGTGAATTTCAGTTAAATGTGATAAGTTAATTCTGGTCTAAGCTCTAGGTAGTGTGAAACACAGACCAGACAAAACATAGGCAGATGGGCATTTTCTTGTAGAAAAGAGCTATGGAAAACCAAGGAGAGGTTTTGATGAAGAGATGAGGGTCTGATTTTCTTCATACATAAGAGGGTGAGAGATGGTCCTAGGGAAGTCAGTCATGTTGAAGCAGGATAAGACCAGATGGTAAATGGTTTTCTTCTGGGAGTGCTTTCCAGAAATCTGAAAGGATACAGGCCCAGTGGAGATACTGAAGTTTAAGGTTCACTCAGGCAAGAATTAGCCTTCGTGCTCACTGGAACACCTGACCTGGAAGTGACATATACACTGAACTGGGAGCAAAGTCCTGTAATAAATAACCGTGCTTCAGTCATTTCCTCCTTTGTGCTGTGGAGAACTGGCACTTAATGGCACCAGGGCCAGCTTCACCTTCCTTTCCCTTCTTACTCCAATGCTTATGAAAAAGAGGGACCTGAGCTGCAAAGGCCACACAGTGAAGATTTCTTCTGGAGAGGTAAATTCCCATCCTGTGGGGTGTGATTTGGTTTATGGTAAAGCATTAATTTGTCAATAGCAGCAGCAGAGAGAGCCAGGCTTGGCCAGGAAGTGGCCATGCAACCTGGTGCAGGGGGTGGCCACTTACGGCTTCTCTGGGAATAAGCATTTTAAATGTTGGAACTGGATATCCTGGGATTATATGAGGTCTCCTCCCTACAGGTCTGCTCTTGGCTGCTGTCAGACTGGATCCGGAGACAGCTGTCCCTTTGATGTGACACTGTCTCTGTGCTTGCATCTGCCACTCCCTCCTTGTTCGGGGTCAACATTTCTACTCTTTTGCCATATTCTGGTTTCCGGTGCAGGTGAAAAAGTGCTTGTCAGTTGTGAATCACTGACTGTAGCCCATCTTTAGCCTATGTTTGCCAAGGACTGTGCTTCTGTGCCACCCTGCACCACGCACAGCAACAGGCCATCTCAGTGTTGAGGTTGATGCGTCATCCTGCCTCTGAATCTTGAATAAGAACATGAGGACTTTGCCATAAGAATAACAGAATATGGAAGACCAGCTGGCAAATCATCATAGTCATGGAATCACTCCCAAAATCCAGCTCTGTGGAACAGGAAGTTGCTTTGAAGACTTTAGTTTCTTGGTTAGGACAGCCTAAACTGCATCATCCCTTAATTAAGGCACTGCTGTAGATTTCTGGCCACTGATATTTTGGCTGTTACGTTATTGATAGTGAGTTCCTAATTTTAATGTGGTTCCCTCCAGTCCCTTATTTTGCTGTTCATGCCTTGATTGCAATCCCTCCCATTCCAGCCAAGGTAGGTGAAGTTTAGGCCTCCATTTCTGTTTGGTGGTGGGTTCAGGCTGGAGGGTCTAAGGGAACTCAGCTCGGAAAGTATGAATTAAACCTGTGTCTGTGGGATAGCCACTGAATTGCTGGGTCAATGGACCAACTAAAGGTAACTCTGTTGTGCATCAAATCACATTGCACTGTGGGGTCTTTTTATTAGTGACCCAACCTTGAAGTTCAGACAATAATTGTGACTAGCACTTGACTAGAGAACTGTTTGGTATGAAAATGTGCACAATGAAATCTTTAGGGCTGAGAGCATCTCCAGGGTTATGTGGTAGAACTCAGAGCACCACCCCCGTGCTGCAGGTTCTTTGCTTTGTGTAGATGGTGTCATTGTTTCTACATTGGGTGTATCTTACTATGATCTCTTCTGCTTTAACAAAATTATTTTAAGACATTTTGATGTTATTTTTTTTTGCAAGGAAACCCCGCTGTCTGTTCTCATCAAAGCCCTTTTCTGACCTAACCTTATGTTCTTGGCATGCAGGTTGCATACAGTGATCTGAAACATAATGGTGGTTTTCAGAAAGGTAAGCCCAACTCTTTGCTCTGATTGAATGATTATCCTGAGGTCCAAAGAGGAGAAAATTACCTTACCATCTTGGTTCAATCAAAAGAAAGTAGCAATAACCCAATATCAACATGGTATAAAGTAATTTAAGCCTAGACTAGGGAAGCAGAGATGTCTTGCCTTACCAGGCCATGCTCTTTTTGAGCAGATGACCTCTGTCACAAGGTGTGGCACTGAAACTACAGAAGTTACCTTTGGAGTTTTATTCAACACAAATAACAGCTATTAGTCTGTAACATTCTTCATAATCTTGTGCAATGTTTATGGATGCTTCACATTGGTTATTTGGTTTTAAATGTAAGCCACAATGTATTTTGAGAGGAAAAATTATTTATTTTTCAGTAAAAACATTGAAACTATGACAATCAGTGCTGTGGTGTGTAACAGAAGTTGTGTATGACAAGACACATCTAGAAAGTCCACTGATGTACAAATCTGTTCAGTTTTTATTCCATCTTTCTGTTTGAATCAGTATTAGAGACTGGAGCAAGAGAAGGTGTTCCCAAGGGCCTGGAGTAGGGAAGTGTAACCGGGACACTGGTACAGGCAACACCAACTTGTTGCTCATTCCTAGGAAAGGGCAGCTGTGGCTCACTCCTTCCTCCAGGGACAGCAGAGCAGGTTCTTGCTTGCTCTGCAGAGGTGCCAGATGTTGACAAGCCTCTGCCTATGTGAAGAGAGGAATTGGGCTGGATAAAGAATGTTGGTGGTGTTTTTTCCTAAGAGACATCATGGATGCACTCACATTTCAGCTATAGCAGGAAAAATATACATCTAAAATTTCTTGCAACAGAGGCCTCTATATTTCCAGGCATCCAGTATGTACATCTGTTTGTTTGTTTTTCTCTTTCCTGGTAAAGTCTACGTTCTCAAGAATCTCTTCTGAGAGAATATCATAGCTCATGTGAGGCTGCCAAGCCAGTTCCCCAGCATTCACCATGCCCCCAGCCAGCCTCTGAGAGGTAGTGGAGCTGCATTATTGCTGTCCTTGGAAAAAGTGTTGTCTCATTTCCTCTTGTGGGACAGCTGGGTTTGATGACTTGTCCAAAGTCATGTTCCAGATTAGCTGTGGAGCTGGGAGTAGAATTCAGAGGTCTGTAAATGCACTGCCTGCAAGCAGTAAGAATTTACCCAGCTAAACACTGCTAAAGAAATCAAATAACTAAGAAAGGAAGACCAAGAATTGTTTGCCTGTGAGCTACATGGCATCAAGTATGTCACTGTACTTGACAGTAGCTTTTTTCTCCCCAGGGTGATCATGTGTGGCTGGACACTCAACCAAACAGTGAATTTAATGTCCCTATTGGGGCAGTTGTGAAGGAATCTGACTCAGGACGGATCTTGCTGGAGGATGATGAAGGCAAGGTGGGATATGCTATAACCTTCTGTAAAGGATGGACATAAACTGTAAAAGTACAAAGTACAAAAGAAGGCCCTATTGGGTCAGACCAAAGCTCCATCTATCCAGGTGGTCTGACTTTGATATAGGTAGGACATACTGAAAGGAAGATTATAGAAATAAGGCAAGTATAGGATGGTTACCTGGCATCTCCAGGTAAAAGCACTAGGAAGATTCAGAGCTTCATAAGATAGAGGTTATATCTGCATGGTTAGGAAAAGGAAATGGATGGGCTCCAATCCCTAAATCTGGTGAAGTTTTAGGTGGAAACATCATCCCACTGAGATCAGTTCATCCCTACTTCATACAGTGTTCTGCCTGTGATGACAGAGTTGCACTCTGAACAGTGTTAAAATTGGTGTTGTTCAGAGCCCGCCTGAATGGCTTCATTCAATGTTTTAAACCATCTTGTCCTGGGGAGCAGCAAACCTGTTAATTCCTGTGGCCAGTCACCTGTGTGTTAGAACATGCTTGCTTGAGCATGTATTATGCTGAAGCTCACTCTAGTCTAACCCAGCTCTCCTTTGTTTGCCTCTGAGCCACAGCATCACACGTTAAAGTCTGTGCCTTGCCTTTGTCAGGAGCACTGGATCACGGCTCGGAATATGCACATGGTGCACATGATGCACCCTTCCTCAGTCCAGGGGGTAGAGGACATGATCCGCCTTGGGGACCTCCATGAAGCTGGCATGGTGCACAACCTCCTCATCCGACATCAGGAGCACAAAATCTATGTGAGTGCCACAGTCATTTCCAGGAGCATCCAGGTCACTTCCAGGAACAACCTCTACATTTAGCAAGTGACTTGAGCAGCCTGTGAGCTTTCACACATGGGCCCCTCTGACTTCTTTAATGACTGAGGGTGCCAAGTAGACACAACACAGTTTTTCTCTTCTTTCACTCGAGTATTTTGGCTGTGAAGAAGACAGCAACCAGCAGCCCCTCAGTCACAGTGCTGGCACAGGTAGTGACTCCACTTACTTTCTCCTGGAGTGATCATTGTCACCAGCCACTGACAGTGAGCTAAATGTTACAGCCCATGTTACAGCTTAGTGCTGCTATTACTTGGAGGATCAGACTAACTAGTATGCAGTGACATGATTTCAACTGTTGTCCAGTCCAAGCCAACATTTACTTGATTTTGATCTAATAAGATGGCTAATTAATAAATCTGGATATTTTGTCTATTACAGGTTTTATCTCTAACTGGGAAATCTGGCATTTTTATTTTCTTTCTTTCCTTAGTTTCCAGCTTATAATATTATAATTAATATTCAGGTTTTTCCATGCTTTGCCTCCCATATTATATACAGTACTGGAGAGAAGCTGCCTTTTACAACATAGGTGTGATGATATTTAGGTAAAAAGGGACTGATTTTATAGATCCTACAGTTATAACTAGCAAGGAGTGTGTATAGACCTGTTACATCAAACTCTATCCGCCTGCAGTTGTTTCATGTAGTTTTCGAACAATGTTATTGCCTTGCATCTCCACAGCATTCAACAGCCTCCTTCATTTCACTGGTGATGCTGTATACAAATGTTTCTAAATCACTGTATGAATAGCACAACTATAACTTGGCCCATTAACAAAGTTCAGCTACATCTGCACTAGAATACAAAAGCAGCTTAACAAAACACTGCAAGACACCTTACGATAACACCAAAGTGCCGGGTCAAATTGGACTTCCATGTACTTCAGCTTGAGACAGAGAACTGAGCAAGGAGATTACACCTAGCATTCTTCCTTGGGCAAACCCCTCCTTATCCTGGGGTGTTTAACAGCAGCTGATAGTGAAGAATTGGGTTCTCAACCTCACCCTAGTGCTGCTATCTCCCAGGCTTCTCTCCTGCCTCTGTTTAGATTTATTCTGCAAGTGGCTTTGGTTGTATTCTTGTTTGCAGGTTTGCTGTAGCGATAATGCTCACAACTGTTTTCCAGACTTACACAGGATCAATCCTTGTAGCAGTGAATCCATACCAGCTGCTGCCCCTCTACACGGTGGATCAGATCAGACTGTACTTTAACAAGAGAATTGGGGAGCTTCCACCTCATGTCTTTGCCATTGCAGATAACTGTTACTTCAATATGAAGAGGAATAAGAGAGACCAGTGCTGTGTGATCAGGTGAATGGACTCGGAGAGGACAAATAGCAGAAACCAAGTCTGGCATGGTTTGGGGCACCTTGTGGACACAGGAGATCTTCCAAATGGGAGGGCACAGATAAAACTAGAGACAACAGGAAGGAAATGTTTTCTTCCCTGCCTGCTCCTTTATTTTCACTTAGGGCTACAAGAGGTAAAACATAAGCAAAGGATTTCCAAAGTCCATTGTTTTCCCCCAGAATCTTTGAATGTGGTTGTACATTCTGCATGTGATCACTACATACAGAAACATAACATCTGAGCATGTGTGCTATAGGGCTATCTTTTACCTTGGAGACAAGATATTTGTGTTACATGTAGTTTCCAAGGCTAGACATTTCCTCAAGAGAAATAACCTCTGCTAACCCAAAGATGGATGGAAGTTTTCTTTGTCCTGTAAAGAATCCATTTTATGTTTGTCATCAATGTGAAGAATCAGATAGTCTCATTGCAACAGTATCTGATTATAGTTGAGTCAACTCAGCTGATGTGCTAACACTAGCATTGACAATCTGGTAGTGCAGTAAAGAAGAAAAGCAAGTGGTAATTTAATTTGCACAGGTACAGAATGTCTTCCACGGATTTGCTTGTTTTTAATTGGTGGGAGAATTTAGTTCTCAGCCTAAGTCTGAAAAACAACTTAAATTTGAGCAGATAAGATGATGAAAGTCTTGAATTTTCCAGCCCTCTATGAAAGACAGTCTGATCTGCCATTCACAGGGTAAGATTAAGTGGGATTGTTTTTTTTAACTTGGTCTGCCACGTTACCAAAAAAAGAAAGGGAGCCTTTAATGATCTTTTTTCTTACTGCAGTGGAGAATCTGGAGCTGGTAAAACTGAAAGTACAAAGCTAATACTACAGTTTTTGGCAGCTGTCAGTGGCCAGCATTCCTGGATAGAGCAGCAAATCCTAGAGGCCAACCCCATTCTGGAAGGTGGGTTACTTAGCAAACATGGCTGATTTACCACATTTATCTCAGGATAAAATGAAGCAGAAACAGATTCTTGAACCATTGTATCTGCTTAAATGGTAACCCCCCTGAAACACTGGTGATGCACTGTAGATGTTCTCTGTACTTTCTGCCATGTTCCCATGCAGTCCACAGCAGCTTTGCTCTCATGCTGTAGGAGGAGTTGCCACTGTAGCATACATCCTGGAACTGCCAGGAGCACAAGAGTCCTTGGGACTGCAGAGGCCAAGGCAAAGCCCCCTGGTTTGGCATTTGCTGTGTACAATGACAAAGTGACTGGCCAAGCATAGATGTATCTGTAGGGGAGCTCCCTGAGACACCCATGTTTCTCTGTACAGGGATCAACATATTCCCAGTAAATCCTTCAGGAGGTCTTCAGGCTTGCCCAGGTCTCTTGGCTGGCCAGATATAGACCACATTCGGATCATTTGAATATATCTTTTAGGACCCAATTATCTGGGTGCACAGTATGCCTGCCCCTCTCTTCAGGAGGCAGACTGAGACAAGACATCCTCCAGTGCTTCTCAGCTCTGTCATTTGGAACACAATGTGTAAAATACTAGTAGGAAAGTAGAAGGGGAAAAAAATAGGCTTGATGTTCATGAACTGCAATAATACAGATACTGTCTGTATCGTCTCTGTCCTTTGCCCATCAGCTTTTGGAAATGCCAAGACAATTCGAAATGACAATTCAAGCCGCTTTGGGAAATACATTGATATTCACTTCAACCAAAATGGTGTGATAGAAGGAGCCCGGATAGAACAGTTTCTCCTGGAGAAGTCCCGGGTTTGCCGGCAGGTGAGGGCACTGGCAGGTGTGCATTCTGCCTGTTCTTGTGTTAGAAGCTTATCCTGACAAGGCTGTCCATTGGCCTATTTCTTTTATTTTTAGGCTCCAGAGGAGAGGAACTATCACATCTTCTACTGCATGCTAATGGGGATGAATACAGAGCAGAAAAAGATGCTGAATCTGGGCACTGCTTCTGAGTACACTTATCTCACTATGGTAATAATCTCTGCTTTATTCTCTATTATCCTTATTTGCTTCTTCCAGTGAGCAATTACAATCACTAGGAGCTGCAGATGGTAGTTACCAAATATGAACAGTCCTTCCCTCAGAGTACCAGAAGCAGTAACACCAAAAGTGCTGTGAGCATCAGTTTCAGACACTTACTGTGTTGTCCACCAGTGGGAAGCAGCCTGTGGCAAGTCAAAGCTTTCTGTCAAAGTCAGACTTAAGAAACATAAAGGACATCTTAAAACAGAATGTGGACAACATCCCCCACTTTTGCAGACACTCAGATTTCAAAGGAATGAAAGAAATCTCATGCCAGGGAGAATGGTAATCACATATGTGTACCTTAGAGGAAAATTAACAAGAATCCTAGTCCTTATATCTAATAAAGTTTATATACATTATGCAGGCAGCTGGCATTCAGTGTAACCTCCCATGATTGATGCTAATGACCACAGATTATGATGCCTTGTGGCAGAAGTGGGAAATCTTCATAGGTGAGGCTTTTAAAAATAGCTAATTGAGTGGTTTAGGACATGAAAGCCATGATGAAAATCCTGTCCTTTAGCCTGTGTATATACATCATACTAAATATGCCAGCTGCTTAGATTTGGGCTGTTCTACAGCTGTGGAAAGAACGTGTTTAAGTCCTGCCTCTACTGAAATTAACTGGGCATCTAATTTCTAGGAAATGAAAACAAGTCTATTTCTGGAGTCTCAAAAGCAAAACCATTAAAGTTGTGGAGATTTTTTCAAATGTAATGTTTCCAAAATAGCAGTGATCTTGCAGCAAAGCTGAGGAGTGCAATTAGTGCAATTAACCCACTGGCCATTCCATAAAAGGCCCCTGGGTCAGCAGTAGGGCAGTGTGATACTGAAATAGGAGGATTGGATTAAAGGAGAACATATCCATGGTTTTGTAAAGGTCAGCTCTTGGTACAAGCTGGCATGTTTACATCCTGTTAACTGAAATGTCTAGGAATATTTCATTTTTGTAATCATCACACTATATTGTCAGAAGGGTAAAAAAGGCATTTCCCCATCTCCATTATGGCTGAAAATAGTTTCTATCAGGAGCAGCAACCTAGGACCTGCTGTGCAGGCTTTGATGAAGGTGCTTCTGATGCTGCCTTTTGCCTTTTGCCTTCCATTTGCCTTCCACTAGGTCCTAATATTTTTATTTTGAGATCTATCTTCTAGTACTTATCCAACCTGACTTGCTTGGGTTTGGGATGAGGGCTCTTAATTTTCCATTGACAAGGCAGAGAGAGGAAACCAAAGAGACAGGCATGACCTTGTAAATGTAGGTAACCTTGTCAAAGCTTCCTGTCCTTCTGTGCTCCAGAGCAGCCTTCCCATCAGCTTTTCCTTTTGGCTTCCCTAATATTCAGTCTAGCCCTGGAGAAATGCATTATTGAGCCCTCTGTTAATGCATTCTTTTGAGAGAAAAGATGAAGGAAGATACAATCATGGGAAGAGGTGTAGAATGTCTAAATAGGTTTACCTTTCATCCTTGTGGACTCAGAGGATAGCCACCCTGTGTACAAAGACTTGTCAGTCTGGACGTGCTTTCTTTCTTGCCTGGGTAGCAGGAGGATTTTCCTTACCTGTTGGTGTGGTGCTTGCAGGGTGACTGCATGTCCTGCGACAGCCGGAACGATGCCAAGGATTATGCCCACATCCGTTCAGCTATGAAGATCCTCATGTTCTCAGACTCTGAGCACTGGGACATCAGCAAGCTGCTGGCTGCGATCCTGCACCTAGGGAATGTAGAGTTCCAAGGTAAATTCAGCATTACCTGTGCCTACCTTTCCTCAGACTTGATGGTAAAGGTACTTCCCTTGGATGCTTCCTGCTTCCACCTGCACAGATTCAGTTGTGCTGCTTTGACCTGTAGTAACAGGTGAACAGAGTTGGAAGGGCAGGCAGATAAGCACCATGAAATTCTGATTTGTGACTCCACTGCCATGTGTTTTGGAAAACAGCATCTTACCATTATTTTGTCACACTTTCAGGTCTCCATGGTTGTAAATAGGCCCTTATCACACAAACTGAAACAACAGAGTATAATGCCATGTTACATTTGCTGATTATTGTTCTACACAGGCCAGATGACACAAGAGTGATGTTTGCCTTGGAGATAATAGCAGTCATCCTCCTGCTTAAGTCTGCTGAACACTCACCTGGATAGGTGCACTTCTGGTAGGGACAGGCACAGTGTGACGGTGTAACCCACCAGCACATGCCAGAAGCTTTCACATTTTAGGAAAGAACTCCTCACTTTGTGATACGGTGGGCCCGATACAGAGATGCCAGCTGGATTTTTTGGATTAATGCAGACTATTTAATATTAAAATATTAATGCAGACTATTTGATATTTAAAATTAGGGATTTCTTTTATTCTTCTTTGTCTAAATTTCCCACAAGCCAGATACACAGGCAAAATATTTCCAGAAACACATTTTCTAGAGTCAGATATCACTTCTCCAGATCCCCAGTAGTTACTATTTTAAATGAATAACCGTGTCTGTTTGGCTGCTGTTTTTAGCCGGACGTTCTAGACACGAGAGCCCTGTAGATCCCAGGGTCCGGGTGAAATCAGGACCCGTCCTCCTTGGTAAAATCACCAAACCTGTCAGTTTCAAATGAGAACTGAGTGCCTTGCCAAATTCCCAGCGCTATGGGGTCACAGAAATACAGCTGCATTAACAACAGTGATGGTTGCCCCTGAGACTGGCTGTTTTTTCCTTGCAGCGGCCGTGTACGACAACCTGGACTGCTCTGATGTGATGGACTCACCACACTTCTCCATTGCCACCAAATTGCTCGAGGTAATGGACTCTCATCTTCTCCTGCTGGTTCTTCCTTCCCCCTTGTTCCATGAGCACACTGGCAGAGCACATCTCTGGAGTTCATGTAGGAATAAGCATTCAACAGGCATGTCACCTCTGTCCTGCTGACATTCCAGTCATGCTGTTGCAGATGTCTCTCCAAGCTGGGAGACCTTTAAATGGGACAGCAAGCTGCCAATGGATGCTGCTAGACAAGCAGTTTGTCACACTCCTCCTCCTGGTCCAAGCTTTGCTGGATCTCCTTTATCCACCTGGAATGACCAGGTTGCCATGACTGTTTCTCCAGGTGGACTCTAGTGAACTCCAGAACAGCCTCACAAACCTCTCCATCATTGTCCGAGGAGAAAGTGTGTCCAGGCCTCTGAATGTGGTTCAAGCTGCCAATGGGAGGGATGCCTTTGTGAAGGTACTGAAGCTCACAGCTTCCATTTTTAAAGACTGGGGATGCTTTCAGAGCTGTCTTTCTTCCTGGCTGAGGGGCCTTATGGATAAACATTGACCCAGAGGGCTCCAGGCCCTTGCAGTTCTCAGGCATAGCTTGACAGCACAATAACAAGCAGTAAGTTACATCCAAAGTCTCTAATGATAGGCTGTAATTCCTCTTTCTTTTTTTTTCTCAGGGTATATATGGACGTATTTTCTTGTGGATTGTGAACAAAATCAACTCAGCCATTTTCAACCCAGCTTCTCAGAAGCCTAAAGACAGACATCAATCCATTGGACTGCTGGACATTTTTGGGTTTGAAAACTTCAGCAACAACAGGTAGGAAACTCCAGATGCAATGCAATAGGAAGCTGAAAAGCAGCTGATGTAAAAGGAAAGAATGAAAAAACAGAGAGACATGCCGTTTCATCATCATCCTGATTCTCAGAAAAATGGTGAAAATTCCATTACTGGATTTTTCCAATTATGATAGTGCAGATTCCATTTTTCTTCAGTCTTGATCATATTTCTCCCTCCTTCCCCAGCCTTCATTTTAGTGCAGCCATTGCACATGTCTATTCCAGAACCTGTGGACTTTTCTATGGGGAGATGGCTATGGAGCTACTATGGCAGGCAGCAACTATGTGAGGATGTAGTATATCCCTGTGTCCCTGTACCAAACGGTCCTGTTCCATATCTCTTGGAATACATTTGGCATGTAGTACAAATGAAACTGTGTTGTGTTTCCATTTCTGCTCATGCTTACATCTTTCTCAGTGTTCTCCTGTCATTTTAGGGGTTTTTTTGTTTGTTTTTTGTTTTGGGGGTTTTTTGTTTGGTTGGTTTTTTGGGTTTTTTGTTTTGTTTGCTTTGTTTTTTGACTGCTTCATTTCTCTACTCCTAAAGGCAAGTCAGCAAGGTCTCTGGTCAGCACACTGTTGTGTCACTGCATGTCACTGCTGTCGCTTCCACTAGTGTTTCCATTCCCAAAGCAGCATTTCTGTTTGCCCTTCTGTCTGAGGGGGGCAGCAGCTCTCTCCGTTGTCAGGTACCATCAGTTCTCCACAAACCATCACCACATACTCTGCAATATTTTGCAATTCATTTCAACTTGCCTTTAGCCAGATAATATTCCTCAGTGACTTTTGGAACAGAATCTAGGATCTCTACAGTCTGTCTTCTGTGTTCTCTCCTGTTATTTTATGCTGTTCTCAATATCTGCAGTCCCCATGGGTCCTCACTGTGGTGAGCACCCCAGAGGCACACACAGTGTGCCACAGCAAGTACGAGGTAATGCTACTCAGGTGCAACATAAAGGAGTAAATGACAAAAGTGGTAGTGCCAGTGCAAGCAGAAACTTGTCACATGTTCCTAAGTCAAGCGATTTTCGCAGTTACATGTTCCCCTATATCGCTGGAGTTTCTTGAAACACATAAAAGATCTTTTCTTGCCTAGTCAGCAACATTCAGTCATCAACTGGCTCATTGCTGCTGGTGTTTGCTACAGCAGAAAATGCCTCCCTTGTATTGCTATGATTGGCAACGTGCAGCGATGGCAGTCACCAGTACTGTGTAATATGGCAGTGGTGTATCTGGATATGCATTTAATGCAGAGGCTAAACAAATAGTAGTGAGCAGTGCAGCACTGGCCAAGGATGACCATGGGCTTTCATCTTCCCCAGCTTTGAGCAGCTGTGCATTAACATTGCAAATGAGCACCTTCAGCAGTTCTTCGTGCACCATGTCTTCAAGCTGGAGCAAGAGGAATACCTTGCAGAGCACATTGCCTGGAACAACATTGACTTCGCTGATAACCACCAGGCTCTGGAAGTCATTGCACTCAAGCCCATGAATATCATCTCCCTCATTGATGAAGAGAGCAGGTTCCCAAAGGTAAATTTCTGGTTTCACTTGTAATGCCTGCCTTTGCACACAGCTTTTGTGTTTAGGCACACAAAAGTGCAGAAGTGGCTTTCAGATACGTTAGGAGAGGCAATATCTTCTCCCCATAGATGTTTCTTTCAAATCAGCTCACTACTCAACTGCTTCACTCTCTGCTGGAACGTGCTTTTCTGGTGCCTTGCTGTTGAAACTCTTACAGCTGTTCCAGACAGAGAAGGAAGGAGTTTGGATTGTTTTACAAGGGCTTCTTAGGAAATCTTTGAAATTGTTTATTGTTTAAGTATTGTTCTGCTGTTGGTCTGGGCTGCAGCTTGCTCTTTCTTCCCCTTGCTGACAGACTTAATTGAGCAATGTCACCATTGTGAGGAACTGAAGGAGAACCACAGGCCTGGCAGCTAACCTTGGTGCCAGGGAAGGTCATAAACAGATAATTTTGAGCACCATCACAGAGCAGGTACAGAACAACAAGTTGATCAGGCCCAGTCAGCAAGGGCCCTGCATGACTAACCTGATCTCCTTCCATGACAAGGTGACCTGCTCAGTGCACGAGGGAAAGCCTGTGGCTGTGGTTTGCCATGATTCTGTTATTCTGTGAAATGTTATTCTATGAAGGCCGATCATCTCAAACAGAAGAGCAGAGATTAAAGTAGCATTTGATCTCAGACATCCCTGTAGAGCATTTTCATAGTCTGCAGAGCATGGTGAGGCTAAACTGGAATGTTGGTGCAGGAATCAGATGACAATGGAGGGTGTTCAGAAAAGCAAGACCCTGCCTCAGCTCTTTTGTAGTCCTTCAGGTAACTATTTGAGAGGATCATGTACAGGCAGACAGCTTTCTCCTTTCTTCCCTAAGAAGAGAGTGGTCCCACAGATCAAGAAAGCACCTCTTCCATGATTCCCAGAGTATGTGACTTCTGAGAGCACAGCCCCCACTGCCCTGGGCACAGGCGAGTGCACAGAGCTCACATGGCCCATGAGGGGATCGCATCATGATGGCACCCCTTGAAGAGAAGCACCCAGCTGACTGCCTAGCCTCTGGAACTCATGGTCTGGGCATGCTGACTGGGATCTGGGATTCCTCCAGGGGTCTCTGAGTCTTGCACCAGCTGGGGAGTGCAAGAAGAACTGTGCCTGCCCAGGAGGAGGAGTCATCCTTTACAGCTTCCTGGGTAGGAGGGTGTCAGAGAGTTGGTGGGGTCCAAACTTGTGAGGTCCAAAGATCTGGTGAAACCTCAGCCCACACGGCGATGTTAGTAATTTTATGGGGGCTTGTGTACAGCCCTAGAACACCAGGCCAGGTACTTGGTGGTGTGTTCTGTCATGATGCTTGAGACAGGAGTCTGTGTAAAAGGGAAGATACCTTTGGCACTACCTTTCTCCAGATCTACTACACACATAAGGGCAGAATTTGAGCTTTTGTTATCTCTAAGCCTCACTTCTGTTTGTTTGCTGAGCACAGGCCAGTGCTGGGGACAATCTGCTTAACCATCCTTTTTTACCTATATTTGTTTCTAGGGGACAGATGCCACCATGCTTGTCAAAATCAATTCCCTCCATGGTAAAAGTAAAGTCTACATCCCACCTAAGAGTGTTCATGATACCAAGTTTGGCATCAACCACTTTGCTGGTGTTGTCTTTTATGAATCAAAAGGTGAGCCTATCTCTGCTGGATACAAAGGGTGAAGGGAAGGGTATGACCTGGCCTGGATATGTGGCTCTCCAGGGTAGCGTTGATCTGAAGTTGATCAGGAGGTCAGAAGGATTACTCTAAACCAATCTGCAAGTTACTGTATATTAAGTGGATTTTAGGTAGACAGAGTGGTGCTAGAGCCAGCAGGCAGCAGAGGTGACAGGCTAATTTTGTTTCCATCCCATAGATTTCCTGGAGAAAAATCGTGACACACTGAGTGCTAATGTAATGCAAGTGGTCCATTCCTCCAAAAACAAATTCCTGAGAGAAATTTTCCAGGTGGAAACAACCCCACCTAGTCTGGGACGTGGGACCATTCGGCATCTTGGATCTGACCAGGTCTACAAGGTTGGCTTACTGGCACCGTCTTGCAGGAACAACTCACTTCTCCTGCCTTCTTTAAAGCACTGGCTGTTCTTGATCTCCTCATTCCTTTGCACTGTCTCTGCAAATCCCTGCCTCTTTCCTTCAAATTGTTTCTGCCAAGGGGGCTGCAGGAAAAGTCAGGGTCTGGTGTTCATGCTGTAAACAAGTGCAATGTCAGCTGTGTCTCTCAGGTCTGCACCCTGGACATCTGTGTAGCCATGCCTGCAGGTTGTTTCAGAGCCACGAGTCCTGGTGCCTCCCCACATGTTGTCATCCACTGGATGTCACTATGTGACAAAGTTCATGATAGGTCATTATTACAGACTCCACTGTGCTTGTTGTGTCTGTGCCTAGTAAAAATAAGGGTGTGAAGTGCAGTGGACTAGAAAACAGTGTGGGGCACAGTTCAGGTTCTCTGTCCTGCTCCAACTTCCACATACCTTGATTTCTGAACATTTAGCTATGTGGTGTCAACCAGTATGTGAAAGTACTTTTGCTTTTGCTTGTTTACATCTTCGAGTTTTCCTGTCAGGATACACTCTTACCTGTTATCTGTCTATTCTCCTGGCATTGTTTTCTGATCTTGTCCTTTCTTCCTCTGTCTTTGTCCCAGTGTGGCTTTCTGCTGTCCAGAACACCTGGCTACGGACAGGTAAACATCCCGGGGGCAAAGAATGTCAGAAGTGGTATAAGCAGCAGCAGATAACTGGCTTAGCATCTCTTAAATGCTATGAATACCTCCAGATTAAATGTCAGGTGTATTTACATTGCTCTAATGCTCCAATGGGCCTTGTCCCTACAAATAAGGCTGTGTTATCGAAAAAAAAATACAGCAGCATGTCAAGAAAGGAAATACCAAATGTAGGCTACCCCATGTCAAAATGCACAGAAATTAGCTGTTGACGTTCAAGTGAATGGGAACACCATCGGGAAGCCGAAGAAGCAGGCTACAGAAAAGAATAATGAATCATGTGCCAGAAAACACTTTTCTGTCCTGAGGTCTCAGAGCTCCTTTCCTGACACACCACAACAGAGAAGTCACCATTAACTCAACAACAAATTCAGCTTTAACAATGTTGCATGTGTGAGATCATGAGAGCATGGGCTTCGGCCTTGTTTGGCCATCCCACTGATGGTACAGCAGCAAGGCCTGTAAGGTCTGAGAGTGAAAATCACTTTCAGCTAAAATATGTATATGTTGTTGTTATACCCACTTTGGGTGGTTGCTAGCCCTAAGATGCATCAGAGCTGCAATGAGACATTCCCAGGAGCTGTTTTCCAAAGATACGAATGATTGATCACTGGAGGGCAGCCTTGCCCTGTAGCTAAAGCAGAGGGTGGAAATCTGGGTATTTAAAAGGGCACTATAGAAGTAAGAACAGCAGGATGAGGTACCCTAAAGATCATGGAAGTGAGGGGGAGCCACTGGACTTTAAATTATTGACTTTAAAAAAAATCCAACAACCCCACAATGAACCAGCCCCCCCAAACAAACAAACAAACAAACAAACCAGCCATGTTGTGCTGCAATGATCAGCTCACTGCCTGTATGTAAAAGGCCAGTGGAGTGCTTTTGTTACTAGAAATCTGTACTGTTGTCACTGTAATTTAATGTGCCCATACTGAGATGTAGAAATTTAGGCCTAATGTGATGATTTGTGTGAAAAAACCAGGTGGAACTGTGCTGTCAGAGAGGCTGGGGAAGTCTGGAGTACCTCATACCTTATACTCCAGTAA
Organism: Leptocoma aspasia; assembly: GCA_013399835.1. Lineage (NCBI taxonomy): Eukaryota > Metazoa > Chordata > Aves > Passeriformes > Nectariniidae > Leptocoma > Leptocoma aspasia. The sequence continues at coordinate 408,067 of VXAX01005631.1, forward strand.
AAGTTTGCCTTTTCACTGCTTACTGTAGTATTAATGAGCAAAGTGATCAGTCGTCCTAATCCCTAAGGAATGGGCAGTTCTCGATCTTTAGCATTCCTAGCTATGATGGCAGCAAAATATCTGGCCTGGAGTTTATTCCTGCTTTGGGAGTGTCTGTTTCTTACCAAGTTTTCAGGCACACTCCCAGGAATCACAGCTTTGCACCCAGGCCTGGCATTAAACACAGCCTTGGCTGGAAGAGACAGGTGCGTGTGGGCTCCTGTGCATGGAATTACTTCCACCACAGCCACCCCTGCTGCTAGAACTTAGTGCCCTATTAGGTGAAAGCATTTAGTGGGGGGTTTCTTTCCAAGAAGAAAAGCAACTTAATTAGGTGCAGATGGCCAATGTAGCTCCCATTTAGGTAAATAATTTTTTTTTCTGGTGGTTGTGTGATACTGTTACATTGTAGAAAAATACAAAGGTTTATTAATTGGCTGAGAGTGAATGACGTTGCAGTCAGGATGTGCTTTCTCTTCCCAGGGCTTGGATACCACCAAGCGGCTCTCGACGCTGGGAGGACAGTTCAAGCAATCCCTGGAAAAACTAATGAAAATCCTTGAGCAGTGCCAGCCATACTTCATCCGCTGCATCAAGCCAAATGACTACAAGAAACCACTGGTAATGTTCTAACAATACAAAGTCTTGCCTTTGGTAAAGTTTGTAATGAGTAAAGGCTCTCAGTTGCTGTGTAACATTTTATAGCCGTACCTGGCTGCGTCCAAGAAGAGCTGGAGTACAGGGTATTCCTGCAGTAAACATAGTAGGAGTTTACAGCATTGTTAATTTACAAAAGCATCTCAAAAAAACACCAAAGAATAATGGATAGCAAAAAATTACACAGGTGTATTCCTGAGTAGAGTTATAGATGCCTTTTTAGTAAAGATAAAGACAAAACTGAAAAGTTTGTAGCCGTCAACACAGGAACAAACAAAAAACATTAGGATCAACAATGCTCATACTATGAAATAGCCTGAGAGAGAATAGGAGAGCTGTGGGAGTTTGTGAGAGGGATGATTTGGCTTAATCTGACTTAGCAGGAGGAGTCAGTTTGTTATTAGGACACATGGCTGGAACTTGGGGGATTTCAACCTGATTCTACTCTAAAACCTTGTATGGTGTTGGTCAAGTGATTTAAAATTTTTTGAAGCACTGCATGTGGCTTAGTGAGCCAATTTTTAATCTCAGGTAAGATTAAACAATAATAATAAGAAAAGAGCAGCATGCCTGCTATGCTTTGCATAGTATGCCCAAAGGCCTAAGTTGCTAATGCATCTATTCACACCTGCAAAATCATATGATCAATTCATGGTTCATCTGAAATTGCAGTTCTAGAATGAAAAATGGTAGCCAGACTGAAGTTAACAGACTGTTTCTACTGCTGACGTACACAAAATTGAAGATACTATGGGTGACTTGTTTATGCTTGTAATGAAAAATACAATTGCTTGAAGAAAACTACAATTTAAAAAAGCACAGTAGGCCATTTTGCAGGCCCTCTGAGGCTGGAGGTTAATAGACATGTTCTGAGGGATATTGTATGTGTAACTTTTTTCAGTGCTAAGTCTCCTCCTTGTCTGCTTTCCCTTTCAGTTGTTTGATCGGGAGCTGTGTATCAAACAGCTGCGGTATTCAGGGATGATGGAGACCATCCAGATCAGGAAGGCTGGGTACCCAATTCGCTACAGCTTTGAGGAGTTCTTTGAGAGATTCAGAGTTCTTCTGCCATGGTCTCTTCGACAAAAGGTGTGTAAGCAAAAACATGGTTTAAGGCTAATCTGACGTTTCCTTATGAGGCTTTAGTCTTTCCCACAGTAGAAAGTAATTCAATGAATTCAAGTAATTCGTGAATTACTGCTGGCAGAGTTGAGAGAGCTGTCAGCACAGGAGATGTCATCACAGGAACTGTTATCACAGTAATTGTAGCTAAATAGTTAAATACTCCCTTCGACCTTAGATGAAAATGCAGAGTTGCTTTGAGGTCTGGCTGTCCTTGGCCTGCTCCACACAGAGATCCCAGGCAGGGTAACATACCTGGATTGCCCTCAGATGTTTTTTCTCTGTGATCACACATTTTTCAGGCCTCTGACATCCTCCTCACACCTTGACTCTGGAATGTTTGGTCATGCAATCACATTCCTCCTCTTCCTGACCAGTTGAGCTGAACCACTTTCATTCACTCTACTGTCAGCCCAGAGGTTTGCAAGACCTCATCTGTTTCTGTTCTTCACCCTTTGGAATGCAGGGCAGTAGATCCTTGCATAGTACAGCTGCTGTGTTTCACAGCCAAGCCCTAACATCATGTTTTTGCACATCAGCTGAAGAATGATACTCGACAGAGCTGCATCAGCATTTCCGAAGCAGTGCTGGGCAAGGATGAAAGCTGGCAAGTTGGAAGGACCAAGATTTTCCTTAAAGTAAGTAAAAAGGACAGTTTATTGTCTTTTCTCGTGAAAAACTGGATGCTTCACAGTACAGCTTGGCCTGCTTGTGCAAGAGTGGTGACCAAGGAGCACTGGGCTGTCTTACAAACTCTTGAATCTGAGGGTGGATCTTTGTTCTTGAAAGCCAAATAATTCAATGGAGAGGATTTGCTGTAGGAGAGGCTGATCCTGTTTCTGTGCTACAGCGCTGCAGCTGAAACAGCACAGTGCAATGTATTGGAGCATAAAAAAGAGCAGGATACTAGAGCACTGTTGCAGAGGACCACCTTGCCTGTAGCATACCCCCAGCTGAAAACAGTCTTGCTGCAGGCAGATTCTTGCTTGTTTGTGGCTACAACTAGACTAAGTCTGGTCAGATGGTGTTCACTCTTCCTACTGCAGTCCCATAAATGCATTTTAGTCACATTCTGCTACATCATGCTGATTTTGGGTCTCTTTCAGATCATGTGTCCCATTTCCAGAGATTGTTGGTGTGTCTGCTAAGCTGGCATATCCACACTTTCTTTTAACAGGATCATCATGACACTGTATTGGAGCTGCAACGCCAAAATGTACTCACAGATAAGGTTCTTCTTATCCAGAAAGTGATGAGAGGACTGAAGGACAGGTCAGTGAAATTTGCTTTATTTTGAAGTAGTTAATCTTTGTGGTGCAGCTTAACACACTCTCTGCAGCATTTTTGAGTATGAAATGTGTCAGTCTATACCTTCCACCAGCCCTAAATTTCATGCTCATCATGTAATAATGCACAGTGTATCTATGCAGATGTCGGACAAAGATTTATTTTGGCTCAGTTTTGTTATTTTCATGATGTTTTTCAAAATGCAGGGCTGTGGCATGTATTAAAAGGGGGGTTTGAAAGGAGGACTTACTCTTAATACTTTTAATAAGCAGTAGACATCTGGAAAGCAGGAAATCCCCCAGGAATCTGTGTCCTTCTCAGAGCTACAAAGATTCTCTTATTTAGGATGCTTCTTTGATACAAGACGTTGATAAGAATCAGATAGAAACTAACTTGTCCTTCTCTTCGCCAAAGATGCCTAATTCTTGATTTGTGTCTGCTTTAGTTTGAAATATCTTCAGAAGTGAAATTTAGTCGCTGTCAAATAAATGTTTGACCTCATCAAATGCTTTACATCATGATTTGTAGTCATGGATCTTGTATCCCCTCAATCAGAACCATGATATAGGGTTGAGTCTTGGTTTGGTTTAGAAATACTCTTGACTATAGTGAAAGAAGAACTAAAAAATATGACACAAATGCTCCAAAACTTCCCTATTTTTTTCAGACTCTGCCTGCTATCCAACAGAGTATCCAAACCAAAAGCCTCACCTTGCTTTTATTTTTAACCCATTAGAGCTATGTGCTGCCTTTTTCAGCTGCAGTGTGACAGTTTGTACCATGGGAGGTTCATCTTGTTCAGATGGGCTCCTCGTCCTGGCAGCAAAACACTGCGGAGAAAGAGGTTACTAGATGGGGAAGTTAACTTGTCCAGTCTTGATGTGAGGGGTTTTCAGTTCTTACAGAGCTCTCTGACCACAGCAATTAATTTGGTCTGTAGTTGCTATGAGTATTTTTGCAGCAAACAAGGCTGACATCAGACTGTGGACATCCCATAAAAGGAAATAAAAAGCCACCTTATTCTCTACTACTATCATAAGAAGCAACAGAGTTAACCTATTGTTTGTCACCTCACATGTCTGTCTGCTTAGGAAGCAGTTCCTGAAACAGAGGAGGTCTGCTGTAGCCATTCAGTCAGCCTGGAGAGGCTACTGCTGCCGGAAGGAATTCAGAGTGGTAAGATGAAGGTGTATCAATGAATATATATTTGTGTGTGTGTGTTTATATATTGTGCCCTGCCAGACTGAGTGCAGTATTAGGAATTAACATATTCTCAACTGAAGGGAGAATAGACAAGATGACATAGTGTAAAGGAGGATGTAAAGTCCAAGGAGGGCTCTGGGACCTCTCGGGGCTTAGAGAACCTGTGACATTTCTGCTTTTTGGTGAAACAGGAACTCAACTCACCTTCGGCAGGCCTGGCTTCAGAGACCTGACTTATAAGTGGTCCCACACTTCTTATAGTCAGAAACACAAGCCTAGCCTTTGTGCATCATCACTGTGCTATGAGCAAAGTGTCTTCTGCAACTGCTGCAGGAAATCAGGGAATTTGTAAAAAATTACCAGAAAAGTAATTATATCAATCTCACATTATTAAAAATTTTGCCAGGAGAGGTTCAGATTCAGATTAGATATTAGGAAAAATATTTTACTGAAAGAATGGTCAGGCACTGGAAAATTGCCCAGGATGATGGTGGAGTCACCATCTTGGGACGTGTTGAAGAGGTATCTGAATGTGGCAACTGTGGCTATGGTTTAGGGGTAGTTATGGTGATGCTGTGTTGACAGTTGGACTAGATAATTTTGAAGGTCTCTTGATGATTTTGTGTGATTTTGTGTGAAAAATACTGGCTGATCTTCTATAGATGGTGCATTTTCTGGGTGAGGAAAACTGGGGGTACTCACAGATTGTGTATTTGTGTGGCAGGGATTACTATTGTTGTTCTTATATCCCATACATCCCATTTGAGATGGGCAGGAGGAGAAACTGCCAGTTTCAGTCCGAAACATTCTATATTCTGCATCAGTGATGCAATTCCTGTCTGATTGTTTGTTTCCATTCAATTGGCTTCATTTCTGTTCTGTTCCTTCTCTGGTTGTAATCCCAGGCTACCACTGGCACATTCTGGAGCCACTCCCTAGAACAGATCCCCCAAATAACTCTGTATACCAGTTTTAAAGGCTGTTACTGGTAGAAAACAAATCATAAAGGGTAATATTACATTAGCCACTTCCAGTGTCTCTATCCAGTTACTGAATTTTGTTGTGCTCTACTCATCCCAATTTACATCCCAGCCCGTCTCGATGGTTTGGAACCATAATGACTTCTTCTCTCTGCACCACCCACAGGTGCTGCTGGGCTTCGGGCGCCTGCAGGCGCTGTACCGCAGCCGGCAGCTGGCTCAGCAGTACGAGGCCACCCGGGCTCGGGTCATCCGGTTCCAGGCCATGTGCCGCGGATTTCTGGTGCGCCAGAAGGTGGCAGAGCAGAAGAAAGCCGTGTGTGTCATACAGGCATATGCAAGGGGCATGCTCGCTCGCCAAACCTACCAGAGGATAAAGAGTGAGGTAATGCTCACAGATACCTTGTGAACACATTGTTTCTATGAAATTCCAATGGAGATTTTATCACCAGCAAGTGTTACCTTAACATAGCATTGGGTGTGGATATTCATTATGGGATATTTTATTTTGAACTCTTGCCAAGTACAAAAGCAGAGTGTTAAGCAGACTGATCTTGTTTACATTTGCTTTATGTGATCATTATCATGGATCAAAACTTCACTGATACAGCTGCAGTGGCTTTGACAGAAGGGAGAAAAGATCAGATCTCTGTGTATGAGTCAGTCCTGCAAGGAGAGATCAGTTTCTACAGCAGGGTCTGATAATGGCACTCAGGGATCCATTCAGAAGGGAATCCCAACACAGTGTGTCTTAGTAGATGCTACCAGCCCTTGGCAGTCCATAGCACATGAGGGGCTGTTGTAGGCACACAGCTTGTGGCAACTGGGAGTGGGGCTGTGATGACTCTCCTCCCTGGGGCTACAGCTGTGTAGAGCAGATGCCTAGTATTAAAGGCAATAAGCCATGTACTGACCAATCTGAAGAGAGCACACAGGTGAAATATATATATGTATTTAGAGGGTATAAGAGGCAGTGCTTCAGAGCCCAGAGAATGAGTACAAAGTGAGCAGAAGCTTGCAGTGCTCCTTAGTGCTGCCAGTGGTTCCACTGTCCCTTCACTGCCTGTCTGCAACAAGGGGCCTCTCCCTGATTTCCTTTCTGCACTAGTGCTGTACAAACAGGACAAAGCCAGTTTGCAGATTTCTGCCTGTGGCCTATTCCCTAAAATGTCAAATCTTGAACTAAGCCTCTGTTGGGACGAAGTCCTGGTGTGAACAGTTTGTTAAAGGCAGAAGGGAGTTGGCTCAGCAGTTGTACAAACAGTCACAGAATAGTCCTGTTGTCCACAGAACAAGTGGGAAGCCAGGAATATCCACTTGAAAGAAGAGAAGCATCTCATCCAAGTCCTGGGACCACTGAAAGCAGGGGAAGAAGCTGTGGGATTACAAAAGGTTGGTATGTTGGTGGAGGAGCACTGACCAGTGTTACCCAGCTCACACCTGTGGACTTGCTCAAACCTCTGAGCACTGATATATTTAAAGAAAGAGAAGACACTGTTGTAATTTGTAACGATGCTTTGGAAATATAACGAGGCAAACACATACACATTTCTGATTGCAGTGTAAGCTGGCACTTTAGCCAAATATGCCCAATGATATTACAAGTCTCCTGACGTAAAACATTCTAAAATATTAAATATTGTGGAGTTTTCTGCTGTTAGAAATTCTGTTTTTCCTGTATTATCTCTTGTTGATTAAATTCCTATATAATTGCACATCATTATCAATAGGCCAACAGTCCATAAAGATAGCTATAAGAGCAGGGCCCTGTTGCTGATGTGCCAGGTCTTTGTGACTGCTTGACACAAGCAACATTTGGCTTTCTCTTTCAACACTGCACTGGCAGAGCTGGACCTCGCAGTCACACACCTTTGTAAAAGTGTTTCATCTTCATACCCCTTCACTCTAGCAGAATGATGTTCATTCACAATGTTCATGTTCGAATCATGCCTGTTTTTGTGTTTAAAGGAACACCTGCCAACTCAGGAGAGAGAGGAGGCAGAAGCAAGACAAAGGAGGAATGTGCTTGCCAATAAACCAACAAATCATGATGTTATCAGTGACCAAGAAATGGTGGACAAAATTTTTGGGTTTTTACCTTCTATGATTGGAGGCCAAGAAGGACAGGCTCCTCTGGGTTTTGAGGTACAGAGCTGCAGACTGGTAATGGGTCATGCTTATCCCTTGTGTAAGCCCACTGATTGCTGGAATTCCATCAATGGTCAGTTCTGTTTAATGAACTTCTGTACAGTGAAAGAATCCCCCAAATTTGTCATCCAGTCACTAAGGCATCTCTTGCAGAGGTGAGTTCCCAAAAGTTTTTGGTTACATGCAGTTTAGGGACTATATAGCTTCAAACTTCACATTTGTTTCTTTGGCTCAGCCAAACAGTACCACCCTCTGCATTTTGGCACCAACCTCATGTTCTGCTAACAGTTCTCTCAGTGGTTTTCTGCCTGAAACAAGCTGACAGTTCACAATCCAAGTTATACCATATTCTTGAAGGCAACATTTGGGATATATTTGTCCTGAAAGCTGTGGAGGTTGGAATTTTGTAGGAAGAGGTGGGTAGAATAGAATGGTATGGATAAGTACAGGATGTGACCAGTAACACCTGGATTTTCCATCAGCAATATTCTTGCTGAGGACCAAGACAGGAAGACCATATGGAATGGATGCATCTCAGAAAGACGAGCTCTGAGTCCAAATGATCTATTGGTAGCAGCTGTAAATGGCTTTGGGGTTAGCTGGAAAGGCAAATTCTGGAAGACCTATGGCCGAGGGAAAAAAAAGCAAAACTAAACGTAAGACTGTCAGAGTTCAGTAAAAGAAAATATGCTTCTTCCTCATGTTCTGCCCAGGACTTGGAAACAAAGCCTAACAAGCTGGAGGAAGTGGACCTGGACATGGTTCCCATGAGTGTGGAGCTAGAAGAGGAAGCACATGGTTTGGAAGAGTACACCTTCCCCAAGTTTGCAGCTACTTATTTCCAGGGGTCTTCTACGCATACGCATATCCGGAGACAGCTGCGGCACCCGCTACTCTACCATGATGACAAGGACAACGTCCTGGTATCTTGCTCCTTGTTGTTCATGTTGAACCTGTTCTCCACAGCCCTGGCTTTACAAAGGTCCCATCATCCTTGGGTCCTTGCTCTGGCACAGCCAGAGACTCCAGAGCCAAGGAGATAGTACTGAGACATGGTATTGAAAGCAGAGGTTCCCATCAGCATTTTTTGGCAATTTGCTGGCAGGCACGTCAAACAAACGCTTGCCCAACGCAGGATCTCTGGTCACCTTTGTTCTTGCCCAAAGAGGGAACTCAGAGGTGTGTTTTGACTTCTCAAGACACCCTTTGGGGATAAAAATGGACTGGAGAGAAGAAGCATGAGAGCTTATCCATCTCTCTGCTCTTGTTAGGGTTGCTGGTCTGTGAGACAGGACAGAAGGGGGAGGGCCAGGCCTCCAATATCCCGTTGAACCAGAGGGGGATTGAGGAGGGTGTTTTCCTTGATACTAAGCAGCCTGGTAGAATGGAGGACCTCATGCATCAAGAACTTTACTATTACTTGGCTTTCTACTTCTGGGCATGAAGGGTCCTGGCAGATTCCACTGCACTGCTTATCTGTCCAGGTCAGCAAATGCAGAGTGCAGTTCAGCCAAGGCTTCTCCACTTCCCTCCAGCCACAGCACACCTCCAAGGTGCCAGTAAAGGGAATGGTGAGGGCTCAGCAATCACAGAGGAAATCTGACCTTCCCACTAGAGCTGTACCCTCTTCCTTTAGCAGGAAAGTGTTGTGTGTTGCTGTCTTGTTGTTTGGTATGAAACTAAACTCTTCATGTAGGTAGCCAGAGGAAATGGGAATTTTAACAATTTGGACTGGGTAAAGGAAGAAAATGCTCTTAATCTAAACAGGTAGAAATGGCATGGAGCCATTGGTCCTGTTGGCACTGTCTGACTGTGCTTTCTGCTACTACAGGCTTCTCTAGCTGTGTGGGTGATCATCCTGAGGTTCATGGGGGACCTGCCAGAGCCAGCAATGTTTGCCAAGAGTGCCACCACCAAGAGCAGCTCAGTGATGACACAGATATATGACACACTTGGCAGGAAAAACCAGGTCCAGCTGAGGAATGACAGCCCAAATATGGTGAGACAAGCAGGCTATGTTTATGTTTTCATTTGCTTTCCTTGGTTTCTGTGCTGTTCTACCAAGAGTGAGAAAAGCAAAGGAACTCTTTCATGCTACTGTACTTGAAATGCTATAAGTGAAAAAGGGCACCAGTCAGTCCTGGCAGGACATTCAGCTCCTTCTGGCAGGAGAGGAAAAAGCAAAACATCTTCACTTGAGCATCTTTCTGTCCTTAATGAATCATTCTTGCTGTGCATTAAACTGATTTCCTATAATGGTAATGTGTATTGCAGAGAGAAGGCAGAAGGGATAACAAGATTTCTAAGGGGATTTCATCCCTGAAACGGTCATCCAAGCTGACAGGAAAGGTAAGAGGTGGAAATAAATTCCTTCCCTTTCTTCTTGCCTGAAAGCCTGTCTTCACCTTCTGACAGACATTATGTGGGCAACCTCCCAGCTGAGAACTTGTTCCCCTGACAAGCCAGGGCAGCCCTTTGTGGGATACTTGGTGCTACTAGTGTTCTTTGGAAATTATCCTCGTGTACCCCATGTGAGAACAGATGTCATCTGTTCTCTGGTAGAGAACACAGGGAGAAATTTATTACTGAGAATTGTTGGCATTACAGAACAGCTCACCCAGAGGTCTGAGCAGACTAAGAATCATGTGCTTAGGGCTGTACAGGACAGTACAAGAGAGTTCTAGCCAGAGATAGTGCTGTAACAGCACATTTAATGAGTTACCTTGAGGGGGAAGGGGGTAGTATGGCCTGGTTCTCCTGCACTGAGCAGGAAGAGTTTTAGCCAGAAAGACAGAGAAGGAATGTCTCTCATTTATGGGAGAGCTGCCTGCTAAGAGGGGAGATTTCTAGAGCACTCTAGGGTTCTACTCTGTTTCTTTCAGGTGGCAGATCAGCTACGACGCGGAGAAGAGGCTTTCCAAGAGGACACCTCGATCTCTCAGAGACCTATGTCCAACCTAGAAAAAGTACACTTCATTATTGGCAATGCAATTCTGCGTCCTGCCATCAGGTAGGAAATTTGTACCTCCTTCCTAGGGGCCAGGTACCCATTGCATCAAGGAAATCCAGCATCCTTTTCCCCCAGTCCTGGAGAATGACTCCCTTACTACCTTTTCTGGTATTTTCACGTTGCAGTTTAGGCCAGCTGCCTCCAGGTATGGCTTTCTGAATACCCCACAGGTATGCAAAGGAGCAGAGCTCAGGGCTGTGACTCAATAACACTTGAAGGTGGAGCATTGCCCTAGAAAGAGGGAGAAGAGTCACTCAGAGGAGTAAGAAATATGGAGTTAATGTATACTAGGTGGATGAAGGGTTTCCCAGTAGCCTCTTTTTGAGCACTCAAGCAATGTCCCCGCATTGGAGATGGTCAAAGGTCTGGATTGCTGCTTGTATCAGACAGTAAGGAGAAATCCTGACCACAAGCAGTGTGAGGCTGGACCTTAGGCCAAACATGGTATGAAGATAAGGCAGAAGCTCGGTGATTCTGGCCTGACTCCATGAATCCTCTCCTTTCTTTTATCCTAAGCACTTTTCTGTAACAAAGCCCACAGACACAGGCCGTGCCTTGACCTCAGTCATGACTGCATTCCTCTCTCCACAGTCACTGTTTCAGTCAAGACACTCCCTAAAGCAGATTCTCAGCTGGCAAAAATTGCATTCAATCCATATATCATAATAGCCACAGGCTAAGTACCTATACCCTCAGCTTGTGTTTCATCAAATGTCCTATGAGGGAACCAAAAACTCATCCAACATATGTCCTCTCACATCAGATTTGACAAATGTGTGTTCCAAGAGTCTAGAAAATATTAAGATCATTTTTTAATAACAGTTTTATTTGTATGCAGATTTTTGNTCCTTATCCCCATATCCACCTACAAGCAGACAGACAAGAGCCATGAGCTACAAGCCATGTGCTGTAGAGAGCTCAGAGCAAGTTACACATCTAGACTCTTGGACAGCAATGCCATTTCACAGCTGGATGACCCAGCAGTTGTTTTTCCTGCACAGCCTCCTGCTTCTCACAGAAGTTAATTCAGCCTGGGAATTGCACTTGAACTGCTCGAGTAAGAAGGGGTGGCAAAAGGCTCTAAGCATGCCTGGAGCCTTTTCCATAACAAAGCTATTTCTTGTGGTGCATTATGGGTGCTATCCTAGCTATTGTGGTTGAACCTAGCTCAGATCTACTTCATCATGCTGCAATCCTGCCAAGCTTGCAGCCAAACATAGCCAAAGACTGTTCAGACAGTGAATTATCTGTTGCTCTCACATGTTTTGTTACAGAGATGAGATTTATTGCCAGATTTGCAAGCAGCTCACTGAAAACAGTAACAGGAGCAGCTATGCTCGTGGCTGGATCCTTCTGTCACTTTGCCTTGGCTGCTTTCCTCCTTCAGACATGTTTGTGAAGGTACACTGCTAACCTTTCCTACAGCAGCTTACATGCCTCAGCTGGGCTGGTGTCTTATGTGTTTTGATGTTTTGATCCTGACAGCCACGTAAAACGTTTGGCTTCCAGAGCAGCTGGTGCTGTGCTTTCAGCAGAAACTTTCTCACCTCATATGCTTATCTGGGAATTTAAATAAATTATTGCTGCATTCACATTTAATTTTTTCATTACATGCCATACAGTCTGGATTCTGTTGCTCATCACAGCTCTCATTTTAGACCTAAAATCTGCAAGGGATCTGGCAAATTTTAACCTCTCCAATTCTGCCTTTCCAGCTAAAGACAACCAAAAGATGTCTCCAGTTATAAGATGTAACAACAAAAGATGTCTCCTAGTGATTAAATATCTTCAGGAGGCCAGTATAAAATCACACCCCCAAGTTTTATCAGTTCTTACCCTATATCTCTAAGCCCTAAAAAGTCCAATAGATATTTGGACTTTTAAATTATTTATTAATTTCAAAGTTTTAAATGGATTATAAATCCACTTCACCGCAGGATAAAAACTCAACCTGTGGCTCCAACTTGATATTAGGTTTCCTCCTAGATCTGAGAGGCAAACAGGATCCATGGATATGCATGAAACTTCAGCCTTGCTTTACTAACACCCCAGCTCAAATGATCAATCTAATCGCAAATGCTACTAAATGAACGCTACTTGGAACAAACCAGTCACAAGCCATAGGCATATTTTGATACCAGTCTTCATCCAAAGACTTGGAACTATGCAGAATTCATGAAAGACATGATCATACCCTACCTCTAGGAATATTCTTAATCATTAAAATAACCAGATGAATGACCCATGCTTGCATTAAATACAGATTGGTAAATACAAGTCTGTGTCATCCAGTGCAGACTCCAAAAGCTCAGTTTATCCCATTCATCTCTTCAAATGCCCCATCTTAATCATGGACTTGACATTGCCAGAGAACTTGCTTAAACTAAAAGTACTGATCATCATTAGACCTAATTTGCTATTAGCCTTCTTCCCAGCTCTTCCATTCATACTTCATGTCATAAGATGTCAGGCTCTTGGGTTGAAAACACTAACTTGTGCTCTAACCTAACCACAAGAATAAAGTCTCCACTACTCATGTAGTTAAAGATGGTGGGTAGACTGACACAAGTCTTCTCTCTATTTGGACTGAAAGTTCTGAAGAATGAGTGAAAACTAAGTGTCTTAAGCCTTCTTTTTTAAGACATTAGGTCCAACCCTAATCTTTAATATTTTCTGGTGAACTGAAAGCTAATGGATCACTTTAATCTAGTGTATCAGCTGCAGAAGGTTTTTAATGTTTTCTGAGAATTAATGTTTCCTAACTGCTTCTCCTGCTCTGTGCATGTAGTACCTGTTGAATTTCATCCACCACGGGCCCACGGGCTACGCTCCATACTGTGCTGAGCGTCTGAGACGCACCTACAGCAATGGGGCCCGGACTGAACCTCCCAGCTGGCTGGAACTTCAGGTAGCAGCTCCCTTTTGGCTTATTTGTATTGATCTGAGAGACTTTATAGTGTTTTTTGTAAGTATACTACTTACTTTGTAGTTATTCACAAACCTGTAATAGCAGATGTTCCTAAATCAAAGAATGGAAATCAATTGCACAAGGGGATTGAAGACCAGCCACCTTGGTCTGGGCAGTTTCTTGGATACACCTGGCTATTCAGTTACCCTAAATGCAGAAGAGTAAGTAAGCAGCAGAAGATGATTTGCAGGGAGATACCTTCATCCACTCAGGAACCACAGGCCAGAAACAACTTCCTGAGGAAAGCTCTTACTGTCACTTTTGGAAAGAACTGAGCAAAGCTTATGCCTTTAAGATGAAAGGAAGAAGGGAGTATGAGGGTGCTATATTGTTCTCCACTTCCTTTAAATGTCACCCTAGTAATTAAAAATCACCCCCCCTGCCCCCCTTTTCAAGTAAAGACCTCAGTTCAATTCTTCCCTAAATCTCAGAGACCTCAGAGATTGTTTAACACACATCTTCCTGGGCAATGTACTTGCTGCAGGCCATCTCACCACTGATGCATGTAAAGCTGTTTCCAAAAGTCATCAGGACAAACGTGGCTCATGAAAAGTCTATCAGTCGGCACTGTTATGTGATTATCAGCTCTCCTGAGCTGAGGAGGAGAAAACTTGAGTCCAGTGCTGCATATTTGCGACTCACCATGCTTTGAAGAAACTGTGTGGGTGTTGGAGAGTCACTTAAAGATTGTTGACCAGGTTGTACAGGGTGTGGAGCTCTTAAATCTAAATGCCTTCTTCATTCTTCAGAAGAAAGTAAAGTTTGCCCATAATTTTTTTCTCTCATTTAACTCTGACTTACAGGCAACAAAGCAGAAGAAACCCATTATGTTTAATGTCACCTTGATGAATGGCCAAAGCATCACTGTCCCTGCAGACTCTGCTTCCACTGCCAAAGAGATCTGTCAGTACATAGCAGATAAAACCAAACTGAAGGATGTCTTTGGGTTTTCTCTCTACATTGCTGTGTTTGATAAGGTAAAGTGTAGAATGAAAATAGAATGAAATAGAATGAAACCTTCCTTCTCTTTCTGTGGAGTTGCTGCTGGCCACCCAGCCTGAGGGCTCCTGAATTCTGGAACACCCTCAACCCAGTCCTGCACTGAAACCAAATCAGTTCTGAATCCCAGCTGGTTCTCAAGACCTGTTAATCCTATTCTGCCTTTCTGTTGGCTCATTACTCAGCAATTCTTGCTGCAGCCCTGTAAGGTTTCCTTTGCCACATAGCTGACTAGTAAAAACACATCCACTTACCACATACAACTTGCATATTCATCTGCTGACCTTTTTGGAGTTTTTCTTACTGTCAGAAGACCAGGGGCTTTGCGTTGATTGTTGTTGTTTTTGAGCCAGGAACGAGAATGAGAGACTCCAAAGACAGAAGGCGAGAGAACAAGCTTTGTTATAAGAAAAGCCCACTAGTAGAAGCCCAGCACGTCTTTTATAACCAGACTTGCTAGGCTAAGACCTGATTGGTCTTAGAGAAAGCACCCCACACACTATTGGTGAACTATGAATAGCAAACTCAGAAAAACAACTATTGTAAATAACAGGTGCAAGAAGAGACAGTGATAGTTTATAATTCTTTCCTCTGAGTTTCCCAGGCCAAGCCTGGGAAAATTATCTCTGTTCTTTCTTCAGAAGAACTGAGAATATCTACAGATTGTCCTTGAGGCAGAGCCAGAGCAGGCATGCCAGTAAAGGCAGTGTCCCTTTGTGGCAGGTCTGGTCGCTGGGCGGGGGCCGGGACCACGTCCTGGATGCCATCTCTCAGTGCGAGCAGCTGGTGAAGGAGCGGGGCACACATGAACGCCACGCGCCCTGGCGCCTCTACTTCCGCAAGGAGATCTTCACCCCCTGGCACAGCTCCCGGGAGGATCCTGTCAGCACTGATCTCATTTACCACCAAGTCATCCGGGGCATTCGGTTTGGAGAGTACCGCTGTGAGAAGGTGGGTCTCCTGGTTCATCCTCCTGAAGAGACAAAACTGTATTGATGCTTCCCACATTAAAAAGCAGGAATATGAACGGAGTTTGTAGTGGATGTGAACAACCCTTCCCTTCTCAATGAACAATCCCTGTCCAGGTGATTGTGCCAGCTGTCACACTGCTAGTTCTAATTAATACTTTTTCCTTCCCTGCAACTTCCAGTTCATGTGGGAGCTTGGAGGCGTGTCCAAAGGGGCAGATTGAGTTGTACTTTAAAATATCTTTGCTAATAATCTCGTTGATGTTACGATTGTGTGAAGTTCATCCCTCCTTATGCTGGGTGACTGTTAAGAGTTATCCAGACAAAAATTGAGAAAACCCCATTCCTAAATCATTCAAAGGTTGAAAGAGGCTATCCAGCCTTTGTGACATTCTTCTAGGCCTCTTTTAATGGATTAATTGTTTCAGGAGGAAGATTTGGTGGAGATAGGTGCAAAATATTGTTATATCCAATTTGGAGATACCATCCACAATGAACTTGTGCAGAAGGTGCTCCATGACTGTATCCCAGTAAAACAGCTGAAGTCCAAGCCCTTGGAAAAGTGGGTGAGCCTTATAACCTATGCACATGCTAAGGTAAGAGGTTTGTCAGGCACTGCTGGGTAACCCCTCTTGACACCAGCTTCTGCTTCTTTTACCATTTTCATTTATGAATAGTCTGTAGGGGAAGAAGGAAAGCCAGCTCAGTTTGTAGATCCCAAATAGATCATTAGGTCTGGGGGATCAGAAAACCTTTCCACTCACACTTCCATATGAAGAGCAAGGGGGAAGAATGAAAAAGTACATTTAAATCTTTGAATAGAGTAGCTTTTAAGGCTCTACTTTCCATCTGACAACCAAGTCAGGACAGGCATGGGATGAAATACTGGCTTTGATCTGGAAATGGATTACCTGAATTGTTTCCATGGCATCCAAGGTGTGTTAGACTTTGAACAGATCAATGGGGATTTGAGGTAAATTTGGAATCCAGATGCCTGTGGGCAGTCTTAGCTGCATGTGGGTCCCTGGAGACTGTTCCTGATTTACTTTCTCCAAGTTCCCTTATACCAGTAACAGCAGAGGATTGTTGGGATCTCTGGAATCGGGCTTGTTCTTTATTGTCTGCAGGTCATGCAAACCAGATTTTTACTGAGAAAACCATGGCTGTGTTTTTTTCCTGCAGGCCCCATACACACAGGACCATCTCTCCTCTCAGACTGTGAAGGAGCAACTTGTAGATTTTGCTCGCTTTCAGTGGCCTTTGCTTTTTTCCAGATTCTTTGAAGTCACTAAATTTTCAGGTAATACCTGGAGCCTGGGAGTAGAGGACAGATATAAGATCAATAGGAGAAGACTTGTATAGCATTGATAAGGATTTTTTCTATATTTTCAGGACCAAGCTTGCCTAAGAACCACTTCATCATTGCTATAAATTGGAAAGGGGTTTGCTTCCTGGATGAATCAGAGAAGCGGCTCCTTGAGCTGACCTTCCCAGAGATAACTGCCATCCACACCAACAGGTGAGGGCCCCAGAAAGACAAGATCTGAAGGTGGCATCTCTTCCGTACTCAGAAAGGGTGTACCTTCTCTGCCACCTCCTCAGGTGATTTGATCTGTGCCTGGAAAGGTGGTTTAGCCTAGGTCAGGGAAACAGAAAGGGAAAGCTTCTGAGCAGCCTGTAAGGGAAATACTGAAAGGGCTGGATCCTTCCAGCTGGTAAAGTGATCCTGTTCAGTCAGAAAGGTGTAAGGAAGCACAGACAGGCATTGAGACAAGAATGGCCCAAATAACTGACACAGTTAAGCCATTGTCTGATGTGCATGCTGGGACTTCACATATTTCTCGGGTGTCGTGGACCAGAACAGGATCACTGAGAAAAGCAGTTAACCATTGCTTATGGCACACATCCTTGCATCAGGTCACTTGGAGAAAAGGGTCTTACATACACAAAAAAGCCCCCTGTGAGGACTGCCAGAGATTTAATTAGTTGTCAAGTTACTCCAAAAGAAGGGTGTTCTTTTGTCGCTATGGAAGCGCTTTTGTACAAAACATGGTAGAATCCAGAGCAAAGCTGAACCACTTCAGTCCTTCACACCTACCAGCTCATGGCAAGCCAAATAAGGAACTACCAATATTCACTGTAAGGGAGGTATCTGCAAGGAGGTGTGGGTGCCTTGGCTGTGTTTACAGATGGGTCTGTAAGTTTTTCAGATGCTCTGGTAACAAACTGTTCAATAATACATAGGGCAGTGAAGTCATTCGGACAGAGCTGCACTCTCATCACGCTTCGTGCCGAGGAGTTTGTTCTGACATCTGTAAACAGCGTGGTCATCGCTGAACTGGTGGTGATGTTCCTGGAAGGACTGAAGAAAAGATCACAATTTGCTGTGGCAATGAATGAGAAAAAATCCCAGGGTAAGTCTTGTAACTTTTCTACATGGTGGGGAAGAAATAATGAAAGAATCCACAGCACTTGTTTGAAGGTGCCCAAAGAGGAGTGGGAGAACTTCATCAAGAGTCCCTTTGCTCTTGGGGGGATGCATCAGCACAGCAATGCTGAGCATAAGGCAATGGGATTCAGTACCTTTGCACACAAATAACCTTTCCTTCCTCCTTCTCCTTCTTTATATATTTTATTTAGATAGTATAGTATCCAGGAACTCAGTTTGGTTATAGTAGGAAATTGGATCTGGGCTCTCTGGAAATACTTTGCAGAAGAATTTCACAGAGGCAATAACCTGGAATTTTCTGAGGAATACAGGTGGCTCGAACAGACAGACATATTTAAAATGTAAACATTAGCTTCAGCTACTTACAACTACTGAGTTCCTTTCCATGCTTCGCTGCCAGTCTAGACATAAAGTCAGCATTCATATGAATCAAATTGAGTTCTGCCATTGCCCCCAGTGGATCAAAGTCAGGGTGTCAGAGGAAACAGAAGTGATTTCCCTGAAGTGTTACTGGAAAATTAGCCATATTTACACAAATCACTTTCTATTGCTAACTGAATTCAGGCCTTCAAAATACAATTCCCTTGTCTTTCACACTGCAATCTCTTTGCATTTTCTCAGACTGTCAAGCCTGAACAGTACCCCCTTATTCTGTTTTCCAGAAGATCCTGGCATCCTGTCCTTCAAAAAGGGAGACTTGCTAATCTTCACCGAAGACAAAAGGCTGGATGCAGACTCTGGCTGGATCTGTGCCCAGAATGAAAGGACAGGCAAAACAGGGAATGTATTTTTGGAAGACATCTACATCATTCCTTCCCTCACAAAACCCTCCAGTCAAGTGCTGGTAAGGAAAGCTAAGTGCTCCCTGTGAAAAGACTAGAAGAAGATAAAAATGTTAATATGGTGGAATTTATAACTGGAAGATAATTGTCCCTCCAAAGTCAGACAAGTTTTATACCTCCCATTGAAACAAAGCATTTAATTCTGTCCTGTCTGAAAACAAGACTAAACCTAGCCCAGACTCTAAGGAGAAGACAGCAGCTGCACAAAAGCAATGACTTAAAAAAAAAAAAACCCAAATCAAGTCCCAGATTCACCATGGGAGATTTCAGTGCCTGGAACTGGTAGCAATTAACAGGTATGGGTGTGCAGTTGAATTTTCCTGCGTTCACTCTGGGCTTGAGTGGCAATCACATTATGCCTCAAGAGCACCTCTGAGTGCAGCAGGTTACTTAAAGAGAATACAGTCTTTGAGGGAGCCAAGGTTTCTCATTAATGCCTCTGTTAATGAGTTAGTCTTCAGTTTTGAGGATTCAGTATATTGGATCCTGTGCTAACAGATAAAAAGCAGAAAAACTGGTGGCAAAACACACTAGAGAGAAGCAGGTGCGTTGTAAAATGTGTTGTGCTTTGGATAATCACATACATTTTAATATCCACTACTGTTAGGTCTGTGTAAATTGCTTCTTTGAGTCAGCTGTTCCCAGGTCTTTCTTGAGTCTCTGGAGATGCTGCTTTTGAGACAGAAGGTCTCAGGCAGCACACAGGGCTACCTGCACATATATGCTGAGTAATACCTGACAGTGTGTGCAGAGACCTGTCCCCATGTGACATCTCTATGTGGCTGTGTCATTCCAGAGTTTGCTGATGATGTCTCCAGACCAGAGGAGGACAGCTTCACAGAACTCCTTCATGGAGGAACCTGATGAAGAGGATATCAAGGTGAAGCCTTACACCCTGGAGGAGTTCTCCTACGAACACTTCAGGTGAAGCTCTCTGTGTAGAGTACGCCCTAGAAAAGTTCTTGTTGATCAGTAATCCTTAAAGCCTATTATGTAATGGCATCTCCCACTTCTGATTGTGTTTGTTTTTGTTCCCTGTAATTGTGGCTTTGGATATACAGAGATTCTGGCACATGGCCTATTGTATCTTAAGTCTGCAGAAATGTAAAGGGAGGGTAGAAGAACCCCAGCTGGACTGACTTCTTCCAGCAGGCATATTCTTACTTCTCACCCTTTCTTCAGCACTTACCAGCTAGTGAGGATATACAACATCTCAGGCTTCAGAAAGTAAGGGGAAAATTAGTTTTCTAAAAACACCTTTTTGCAAGCCTCCTACATTCTGGATATACAGGAAACTACATTTCCCTGCTCTTGTTGACCTATAGAATCAAAGGAAATCTGAGATTACTGTCTTGTGAAAGAACAGGTCTAGAGATATGACTTTATGATAATGACCTCCTTTGTTCATAGCAATACTGATCCAGTAATTTTGTATTGCTTGCACTTGTCTTCATTCAGGACTCCTGAGAAGGAATCCATCAGCAAAGCTGTTCTCCAGAAATCCCGTGGGCACAGTCAACTGTGGGCACATTCTAAGGAGCCTCTGAAACAGCCATTGCTGAAGAGAGCATGCACAGACCCTGATCTTCGGGATTTGGCCTGTCAGGCCTTCATTGATATCCTTTGTCTCCTTTCTTTGGGATCTGAGAACACTAAGGGGAAGGAAGAGTTAGCTAGGTCCACTAAATTACCTCTATTGAGGTACCTCAGCCACCTTACAGGGGATACATTTGCATAAAGATGGAGCAGATCAAATCTGTTTCCCTTGTCTACAGAGGAAATGTTCCTATTTCCTCCCAGTACTCCACAGCTACTGATGGCTCACTAAACTAATAATGTGGCTTTAGGAGTGAGAGAGATTTACTGCATATGCCCAGAGAAAGCAGCTACTAGCACAGTACAAATCACAGCCAAGCAGCAATTGCTGCGTAGGGAAAGGGGGTAGGGGACAGACAGGGAACACACTCCAGATCTTTCTCCCAGTATTTGCCACTTAGACATCAACAAAGTCACTAACGTGTTAGGATCCAATGAAACTTCCTATTTGCCTTCCAAAATTTCTGCTTTTCTCCTTAACAGCATATTCACCCATCATGAAATTCATGGGAGACTACCCCTCAAAACAGGCACACTCCTCCGTGGAAGTCACTGACCAGATATTTGTGCCAGCTATCCAGGAGGAAGTTCTGCGGGATGAGATTTACTGTCAGATTATGAAGCAACTGACTGAGAACAGAAACAGGTATTTACCTGGGTGCAAACACCCTGCTCCTGCAGAGCCAGGCCTCAAGTGCAGGGGCATCAGGAACCCCTGCTGCATTTGTGATGCAGTGCGGGCAGGGGGAAAGATAAACAAATATTGGAGTAACAGCTTCCCTTCCCCCTTTTGCCAGGCAGTGCTGTGGGGCTCACCTTTGTGGAGCACTCAGGACCACTCCCTGGCAGGGAGAGGCCAGAGAGCACCATCAATCATCTCCCCTGAGCTGCTGCTTTGCTCCCATCAGCATTCCATGCTCATCTCCTTGTGGTGTGAGGCAGGCAAGGTGTCACTGAGGCTCTCCTGCTCCCAAAGCAGTCTGTAGGGGATACATGGCACTGCAAAGTCCTTGCATCCCTGCAGTGACTGCCCTGACAACTCTAAATTTCCCAACAGCAGCATTCCCCTCTCACAAAAACATAGTTCACTCTGGATTTTTACCACCAGTGAATAAATACTTTTGAGTAGTTATATTAATTAGGTTACATAACTGCCTTGCAGGACAGATTAGTTACAGAGGCACCTGTAAAAGCCACATAAAAGTCCCTGAAACGGGCTGGTGTTTTCTTCCCCACTCACAAAATGATAATTTGATCTACTTCCAGGGAAACTGAATTGCAAAAAGCAGCTTAAAATAATATGAATTATTAACAAAATTGTTTGTCTGTTTCTGCATGCATTGTGTTTATTGATTTATTTATTTTTCTGTCTTACTGTTCCACAAGTATTACATGTAATGGAACTTCCATCATGTGTGTCAGTGTTGAATGGTAAATTCCCTTGCAAGCAGTGAATCTTACAGGCTGTTTAATGGATAGTCTGTAACCATGGTGCCAGTGCCATGCCTGATGTATTCCACCAATGTGAGCGGGATCACTGATGTGGAAAAAACAATGCTTGAAAGGTGGCTATTTCCATATACTTTCATTAGAACAGCCAGAGCAACAAATCTTTCATCCTTCCCAGGCTGCTGTGTTGTGGACCATGTCCTGCTCCCACATAGACACAACCACCACTGATCTATAGACTATAGATGGGATTAAAACAGTCTGTCTTCATCTGCAAAATTAAAACAGTAAGAGGGAATAAAGAAGCCAGAACCTCTTTATTCAGTGAAGTCTGATGCCCTTTCAGAGCCAGACATGCTGACCTTCCCAACCAAAACCATTTCACACCAGGGAGCATTTCAGAGGAATCCTTGGACACAGCTGAAGTGTGTTCTGCTCCTGGCTTTGAGGCAGGATGACTGACCACCTCAAGGCTGCAGAGCCCTTCTTGATGGTGAGGGCAAGGTGCCAGGAGAGCTTCAACTGGCAGATTTCACAGATGCAAAGGCTGGAAGAACTGGATTTCTGCCTGAAAAATAGTACCAGCTTGATCTGGAGCACTTAGGAACTGCATCTACCTCACTACATAATGCTATCAACATGTTCATGTTCCAGAACAGAACAGGAGTACATCTAAGGGGAAGCCAGTGCATGCAAAGTGCTCATGCCCTGAGCAAAGCTGGCCAGTGCAGAGGGCAGGTGAATACATCCATTGAGAAACCACAATCTGAATACATGTGAGCTGGAACACCAAATCAACAGTGGCTTTCCAAGAGGATGGCACCAGAGTCACAGCTGCTAAGACATCTGCTAAACTGGAACTTATATTTATTCATGAGATTTGCATCTGTCCATGAGTATTTCTCAAGCAGGACTTGGCATTGTCTTCACATGCAGGCTGTGGTTGTTGCACAGCAAATGAATGCCAGAGCCTGGGTGAAGGCTCTGTTGATTTGCAGCTCTCTGCAGAATGGGACCATGATGGAAGTGTATTTCTCTTCTCTGTAGCTGGTGTGTGGTCAAACAGAGAATGGTATGTGATTTCAGCAGAACTGTTGGCTCTGTGTTCACAGGTACAGTGAGACCAAGGGCTGGCAGCTCCTCTGGCTCTGCACTGGCCTCTTCCCACCCAGCAAGTCACTGCTCAAACATGCCCAGAAGTTCATAGAGACACGACAGAAAGAAACACTGGCCCCAGGGTGCCGTCGGAGGATTCAGACAGTAATGAGGTAAATCATCTGGCATATAACCAGCTCAGAGTCTTAAAATATCAATAATCAGGTCTGAAAAAAACACATGGGCTAAAACAGTGTGGCTGTCACTTTCCATTTCCTCTTTACATCTTGGTTTTTTTAAGTGATTATTATTTTTAACTTTCTTTATGGACTTTGAACCATTAAAGAGAGGTCTATGTCACAGTTTCACTTTTTTCTTTCATAGAGTTAGCAGCATTTTAAAAACTTCATCACCACACATAATCACTTGACTCCCAGAGCTGGGTATTTCAAACATCCTAAAGGGCATGCAGCTTGGAATGATGTCATTGATGATATCCTGACCTTACTTTTCTTTGGTGAGGCAGCATGTCCTTGTTGAAAGGATCAGTACAATCAATTCCTGTTCTTTGAAAAAACCCAAATGAACAAAGGCCTGACTATTACCTGGCTGCTCACAGCAAGGCACTTCTCCATCCACTTGGCATTACCCCAGGCTGAAGCAACAAGACCTCCAAACCATAGTGCTTCCTGAGCTTCCAAATGAGTTGTCATTCTAAGGGACATGACACAACCAGAGAGAGGGGAAGGGGCTAACAGGATTTCAGGAAGGATCAACTGAACTGTAGAGGAAAGGTTTCCCTAGATTTCTCCAAGCACTGGAATAACACAGCTTGCCCCTCTGAGAACAAAGCTTTGGCATCAAGGTTGACTCCAGCCTTCTCCCTTTTGATGGTGCTGTGATTTACCACTTGCCTGCCACAGACCTCATCAGTAAAGAAACTGCCCAGTGATTTCTCCTGCCAGCTCCTGCATCTTCCCCTTTCCCTCAGGCTGGGCCACATGTTTGGTCTGTGAGCCCCACGGGTCAGGCTCTAGGGGAACACTAACACAGTGGATAGCCCCCTTGCAGTGGATAGAGTTTGGCACTGCTGGGGAAATGTCACCACACATTGAACTCGCTTTTGAAGTGTCTGAAAAATGCATGGCAAGGAATGCTATTCATTGTTTATTTCTATGGAGAAGACATAAAAATTCCTGCCTCCCTATATCATGTGCTATTCATGCTCTAAGCCTCTAAGCCCTATTGAGCTGTACAGAGCTTCTTTAGAGAGAGCAAACAGGGAGGGCAGTGGGCTGCTTGGAAGGAGAATTTTATCTGCTAAACTACCCCAGATCTGGAGGCTGGGGGATGGGAAGTGGAACAAAGACAAATCTTATCTTCTAAGAGTGGTTCTTTTCCTAAGATTAAACTTGCATTTGCTTAGAATAGAATAGAATAAGCTATTTCAGTTTTAAGGGATCTTCAGTGATCATCTAGTCCAACTTCTCTGTGTAAGTAACCTGGTCTCTTTGGAAAGGGTAGAGCAGGCAGCTCAAAGGACTGACCTACAGTACATACAGGGGAAGCCAACTGAGCCCTTGGGCACACACCTTTTCCACCATAAACCACTTTGCAGCTTCATCTCCAGAATCCTGGCCAGGGAACCAGCCTGATGGGTGTTAAGCAGATCTCACCTCGGCAGTGAATTCCAAGCTCAGGGTGCAAGGAGAGGTGGGTAGCCCTATGCCTCTGCAGCCAAACTGCTGCAATTCCTTGAGCTCCCAGGGCCTCCCTCTGATGCCAGTTCAGGAACAGGTGACTGAATAGGGCAGGTCCACACTTTGTACAGTGCCTGCACAGTACAAAGCATGTGCTGTTCAGGTTGGTGGCAGTCAAGTTTTCCTTCTCCAAATGGAAATGCTCCTTTATTGAATGGAAAGAAATATAGTTTTCAAATCCACACAATTAAAGCTTGGATCCAGACTAACCTCCTCCTGAGAGACTGACTCAGTGTGAGAGGCCCATAAGCTATGGTGTTCAAAGTACTTGAACAGCCTGCTCTGTGCCACCAAGGACAGGAACTTACCAGCCCCAGGAGGTAATTTGCTAGATTTGTTCTCACTTTAAATATGTCAAGGTTTTGGCATGACTGAGACTTCAGGGCCAGTTCCTTTGCTTTAAAAGGCAGCTCTGCTCTGAGGTATAATTTCAAAGAGCTGGGTTTGTACAGTTTAAGCACCTCCTAAGTCAGTGATTGCACTGCAGCTCTTATATAAAATGTAATGTTTTCAGCAGCCCTCCAGACCTTTTTGGTACTTGTGCTCAAAGTAATTTTGTATCAGAATACATATATTTTTGCTGATGCAGGAGTTAAATAAAATGTATTTCTCCTTGTAGCCATTATATTCACACTTCAGTAAGGAAAAATGCTGCTGAATCCATAGAAGAGGCAATGGTGCTGGCTAGGAAGGTGCCTTATTCATGCACATGCAACCTCCTTGCAGAGCAGAACAGACTTTCACTTTACATGCTAATAAAATCCTCAGTTTCTTGCTGTTAATACACTGAATTTGCACTGGGGTGGAGGGCCATTGGAGCCTGTCCCATCACACAGTACTGGTATTTTGGAGGGTGTGTGCTGTTTGGCTGGAATATTGTTGTTCATTTCCTCAATGATTAAACGGATCTCTCTTATGATGGTGGTGGCATTTTCCAGGAGCGGTTGCAGGAAGTGGGCACCTCATCCTGTGGAAGTTGAGGCCATCTTACAGAACAACACTAAGATCTCACACAAGATTTGCTTCCCCAATGAAACAGAACTGGTGAGCACTTACTTGTTTTCTCAGCCTTGACCATTATTCCAGCCATCATGTGCTCATCCAGGAGCATGTGTGAAGACATTCGGTATTCTTATTTCTTCCTCTCCTCTGTGTAACAAGAGTCTTGTTATCTCATAGACCTTTGATGTGGGAACAAACACCAAAATCCAGACTCTATGTCAGAACATCGCTTCCAAATTGCAGCTCCACTCCTGGGAAGGTTTCAGCCTCTTTGTGAAGATTGCAGACAAGGTAACTCCTTCTTGACTCTAGCAGGGTAGCCAGGCTGCTCCTCCTCTCTTATTTACCAGGCCACCTAAACCACCATATGAAGCCAAGGACTGGAGCAGGTGATTACTGCTTCTGTCTTACTGAGGGGATACAACCTAAACTTGAACTTTTAGCACCTGACAATTATTTACAGTCTCTTGAAGGGGCTGGGTGTAGATGCAGAGCTTCTATCATTCTGCCAGTACCCAGGTGGCACTAAAAGCAGAGAAGATGTAGGCTTTCTGGCAGCTGCTAGGATGGTTGCATACTGCTGGATTCAGCCCTTTTTCACTCAGACTTTGCCCAGATGTGCTGCACATGTACAGTGCCCGCTGGGATTAGGGAAAGCAGGGGCAACCAGCACCAGTTAATTACTCTGGTTTGTTGGGAGCCTGCCTTGCCTGAGCTGCTGCTTGAGCTGGCTCTCTCATTGAGAGGTCCCTTCTCTGTGAAACTGTGATTAAGGCAAAAGCAGCACTGAGCCCTAGCACAGGGAGGTTCTGGTTTGCTCTCTTCCTGAAAAGAGTAACCCAGTGTGTAACAACACTTTACAAAGAGAAGAAGTCTGAGAATAAGACAGGCACCTTTAGCTTGACTTCAATAAGCAACCTTGAAAGCAAAAAGCAACAGAACAAGCAATAAAGATTCCTATATGAAATACAAGTAAATCGAGCCTTCCTCCTCCTATTTTTTCTACATCTTTCCTGCTGTAATTCTGCCCTCTCACTGTAGACAGGGAAAGAAAATTCAGCCTGATACTTGGGTATGTGGCACAGGCAGTATTTTACATGATGTGCTAAGCCCTCCTTTCTCTCCTTCAATGCTTGGCCTCTGCAGGTGATCAGTCAGAATGAAGCAGATTACTTCTTTGACTCACTAAGGCAGGTGACAGACTGGAACAGAAGGAACAAACCAGGAAAAGATGGTAAGGAGAAGGCCAGCATGATAAGAAGCTGCATGAGATGCTGCATTGAACTGGAAAGCAGCTGATTCCTCCAGTAGGATTCACTCCATCTTGGGAAGTATTTAGCAGAGTCTTGTATCATTTTTGTTTGTACATACATGGTTACTGCCTGCACCAGCAGCAAGATCCAGTGACCTGATGCAGCCAAGCACTGGCTATCAAAAACCAGAACATTTCTGGGTGGGGGGAATCTCTCCAGAAATTTTAAATTGGTACAGAAGATTTTTCTGACCTGTTGTATCCAAAACACACAGCTGGATATGTGCAAGTTAGATAGTTTGATCCTAAAATACTAAGAATCAGCTAACACATGCAAATAGGTTCTTTACGGAGTGTCACTCACATTTCTTGAGTTGTTAGAAAATTTTTAACCAGGTTATTACCTGGTGATACCCAAACACAAGTTATGTTGTCAAGGAATCACTTATCAGAATAAAACAATGTAATACTAATAACAGCAATTCCTTGCACTTACTGTCCCATCCCCCCCTCCCCCAAACTCCACTCAAATTTCATATCAATTTATCATCACCTTTGCATATTTCAGGACAGCTGAGGTTCAACTCCCTGAAGCTCTGTCTATCTATCTAAGACTTTCTAACTTCTCTTCCCTCAGCTGATGTAGCTGCTAGGAGCTATGAAAATCACCGTATAAAGATGTGGGTACACTAAATCACAATTCATTTGTAGAAGCACAGCCATCAGGGGATGTACTCACATTGGTGTAAGAGAATTTGGGTGTCATGCACACCAGCAGGCAGCTGTCATGAGCACCAACAACACTCAATGGTAGTCCCTCAACTTCTCCTCCATCTGATTACTGCATGAGCAGTGTCCAGGAACTGAAAACTAATAATTTCTTTTAAAAATGGCTTTCTCTGTTGTTTTGTTAGTAATTTTGTTTGTTACTTTTAAAACCATAATTACTCTTCTGAAGAAATTCACAAGCCATTTAAAAACTGTAGAAGTGTCAGTGACACGGAGAACACTAACAAGATCTGATCTCCTTAGGGGCTGCTCTGTCTGTGGCATATGAGGTGTACTTCATGAGAAAGCTGTGGCTGAATGTTGCTCCTGGCAAGGATCTGAAAGCTGATACCATCTTCCATTACCACCAGGTAAGCAGGTCCCTAGAGCAGAGGTATCTTGTGATCCAATAAATACTCCTGAGAAATTAAGTCTGTAGGAGCATTATTGTCTCCCTCTTGAAAGCCTGCATTACAGAGCCTCCAGAGGAATACCTAGTCCAGAGGGGGCACAGCTCAGCTTCAGAACAGATTCATTTCTTACAGTGTTCACACCTTAGTGATACTGAACACGTTAAGGGTACAGCTCCCTTACCTCATTGTACTGTGGAAATGCTCCTCTTGCTCCATAAATCAGAGACTCACAGAAAGTTTTGGGTTGGAAAGGGTCTTTAAGGATCATCCAGAGAACCTTCAGAAGGAGTTAAAAGTTGTTGGGATGTCCTTGGACTGTGTTTGGCAAGACTTGTGTCCTGACCTCACAAATTTAGAATGGTTAAGTCAGTGTTTGCTTCAGCCCATTCTGCCTGGACTCAGAGCAGGTCTCTTCCAGGAGCTGCCAAAGTACCTCAGAGGCTACCACAAGTGTTCCAAGGATGAAGCTGTGCAGCTGGCAGGGCTGATTTATAAAGCGCGCTTCAACAACGACCGCACACAGCTGGCAGCCATCCCCAAAATCCTGAAGGAGCTGGTGCCGGACAATCTGCTCCGAGCAGTGTCACCAGATGAGTGGAAGAAGGTAAGAACATCAGCTTTCATTAGTCATGTTACATATACAGAGCTTTAGTAGAGAAAACACATTGAGCCACACTACATTTTTGATCTGATGGTCTTTGAAAGTACTGTGGAGGGATGGTACTGGATATTGCTGTATTTCCCAGCAGGATAGAAAGAGGATTTGCCTCTTACAATCCAGATTTTACATACGCTACCAAAATTCTGAAAGATATCTGCAGGCCTGGATGGCTTATCTGAAGTGTGCATCTTTCTTGGAGACATTAACCTATTTCCAGTGCCCAGAAAAAGTTAGAGATAGGAGAGTCAGTGATGGGACTTCGAAGTTGAGAATATTGGACAGAAATAGAAAATTAAGGTGTCTCATAAGTATTTCTTGGTAGCAAATCAATCTCCTTGCACCGTGCCCATGCTATTTACAGCAAAAGGCTCTTTTATCCACAAAAGGGGCAAGGACGTTTCAGCACCTTAGTTACTTACAGTACTTACCACTTAGTCTGCTGAGGGAAAATGCACCCTTCATTTTTCAGCCAAAGATGTAATACATGTCTGTGGGCATTGTACACTGGTTTTCTGAGTTTTATCTCACATTGCCCCTCTGCCCTGAAGTCCATTTCCTTGGGCTGCTGGGCTTCCTTCACCCAGCAGAGGAATAAGGAACACTGCAGGGTTCTGGCTTCACCTTGCCCTATGGCATAGCAGCTGTTCTCATTTTCAGTTTTCTGCTGCTGGGGCAAAAAGCCTGATTATGGTGATGAGCTGATGCTGTCTTTAGTGCGAAGGCTAGGCACTGGAAACCTGCTGTCTCCAACTCAACTGTGTATCCTCTTTTCCTAAACAGAGCATTATTGCAGCATATAGTAAACACGAAGGAAAAACTGTGGATGAGGCCAAGATTGCTTTCTTGAAAATGATACACCGGTGGCCAACGTTTGGATCAGCCTTTTTTGAGGTGAAGGTAGGTTTGAAGGTCTGTGTGAGTGGATTTAGCAGTAGATCAGTACTAAGGGATACAGACTGATATAATTCCATATATGAAAGTAAAAATACATTATAAAACTGAATTCCTGTAATCTTTTGAGGAAAACTCAGTTCCTTCCAGGTTGGGAGATGGATTCTTTATCCATTCTGAACTATGCTTGTAGTTTACTGGCACTGTTGTTGCTCTAGTTATAATACCTCTACTACAATTGTGTAGCAGCTATAGGGAGCTACATTGTCCTGTCATTGCTCTCCACAAGAAAATGCTGCCAAATCTTATCTCTTTGGCCAGTCTTCCCTCAGAACAGAATGGTACTAATCCTCTTATTCTGGGGTGGATATCACCCAAGAATAATTTTGCACGTGTTACCTTTAATTTCTCCTTACTAGGCTTTGAAATGGTTTGCAATCAATCACTAAGCCTGTTATCAGCATAGTAAATAATGGACCTGATTCTCCTGTCATGTAGCATTTGCTGAAATCATCAATATGTGGCCAAAATGTTTCAGTGTGCATTTTGGAAAGAGAACAAGAAGCACTGGACACTGTTAAAGGTCACTAGGCCCCTGATACAGATAATTTCTCAATTTTCTGCTTATCTTGCTGTGTTACTCATTTACAGCAAGCCTCGGAGCCCAGTTTCCCAGAGATTGTACTGATTGCAATCAACAAGCAAGGAGTCTCACTGATCCATCAGAAGACAAAGGTAACAGCTGCTTCTCACAAGGTTTAGATTATTGTAAATCTAATGGCAGTGTGCTAAGGCAAAGATCAATATATAATGAAAGGAAGTCTCATTGGTGTGATTAAGATTTACCCATTTGGTGAAAATACAATCTATTACTATTCTGGATGCAAGAGCTACCTTGAATGCGCTATTTTTATAGTGGATAAATGAAGTGGGAAAGAACAAGAATTCTCTGGCTCTACAGGTTTTCTTATGTAACAGCCTGTTTTCATTTGAGAAATGTTCTATATATCAGTTTGTTTCCCCTTACAGGATATTTTAGTAGTCTACCCCTTCAATAAAATCTCCAACTGGAGCAGTGGGAGCACGTATTTTCACATGACAATAGGGAACCTGGTACGAGGAAACCGCCTCTTATGTGAGACATCTCTGGTAAGAAGAGTTTTGCCAATTTAGACACAACAAAATCCTCATTTTTTCCTTTCCAACCCTGATTGCTACAAAAGATGGTGCGAAAACAGATAAATACTAGTGCAGATACAAAAAGCGTTCACTGCTGTGTCAATAAAATTGCCATTTAGAACTGGTTCAGTTCATATATAATGCTATCTGATGCAAAGATGCATGACGCAGGACAGAAGGAAAAATAATAATTTCCCAAATTCTCCCCATACATCAAAATTCTATCCACCTGAGAAGTTAAGACTGCAAAGCTACATAAGAAGCTTTTTAACATGCATGTCTGCCTCCAGTTATGTAGTAATGCCAGCCTTGTAAGACTTCATATTTTCCAGGGAGTTGTACCACCTTTTTAACAATTGTTTTCAGACTATTCACAGTCTCAGAGAAGCATCACTGTATTAATATTTAAAGGTAGGTTTGTAAAGGTAACAAAAACATTTAAAGGCTAACTACTCTGACAGAAAAGCTTGGATTCCTAAATACAAGAATCTTAAGTACAAGTCAAGCTACAGAGTGAATACCAAGGAGACAGCAGAGCTATGCTCTGTAAAGTTTCGGAAATCTATGAAAAGCAGAGGGAGGAATGGATAAATTATAACTAAAACAGTGACAGATATTGAAAGAAAACATGTACATGCAAGGAAAAACCTAAGAGGATGATAAAGAAAGGAGGAAATGATAGTTATTTTTGCTTCTGGAGCTCCCTGAGTGATTTAAGACTTTTTTCTTTCCTGACAGGGTTACAAAATGGATGACCTGTTAACATCCTACGTACGCCTGCTCATGAATGCTGTAAACAAGCAAAAGAACCTCCCAGCCTGAGAGTGGGAATAGAGCTCATGACCTGGACTTGTGCCAAACTACTTGAAATTTCATATCCCAGAAGAAATGCCATTTAAAAAATATCAATCTTGTTGGTCCATCTTCTGATCACACACTGAATGAACTGAGTTGCTGAAATACTACTACAAGAGAAGCTCAAGTGAGCATGTGCTTTCAAATATCTGTAACACTTCTGTCTTAGATGTAGTATGAGAATTCCATTCAGCTATTGGATTTAGACAAAGTTTAGATGGACTTTAATGTTTTGTGGGAGTGGGGAAACCATGTGGGGGCCTCTTCTAATAGCCTGAATCTCCTCCATTCAAAGACAGACACACATTAAGAGCTGTCTTCCTTTTGGAAAGAAAAAACCCTTTAATGTATATGCTCCTACCAAATGCACAGACTCCAAGAGTTGTTGGAAACAAAGGTAATGTAATTTTTTTCCTCCTACTGGCAATTCTAAGAGTGGAGAGATCCCCTTTAGTAGTAGATAATGGGACACTTTGAAAGGTAAGATGCTGGGTTTCATCCTCTGGTCCCTAGGTTACATGCTGCACATTACAGCAGATTGGCAGCCAATTACTGCCAGATTGTAACTGTCCTTCCTGCATGCTGCTAAACTTGCAGGCTGTCCCCTGACTTACCACGGCCTTGCTTAAATGAAACAGTCTTCTTTCTTCCACATGTTATAATGCTCTTGGAAACTTAACAACTGCTTTCTACTGTGCAGTTTCTAGTAAGCTCTGAAATGAGTCTGGGGTTTGGGTCCATCACTTTTAGTTGCTCCTATTTCAAGATATAGATGAGCTAGTCAGTGGAAATCAGAATTGAAGAACTCAGTCTAACAGAGGTCTGTTGAAAAGAGACTTTTCTGCTCTACAAAAATGTTCTGTTCGGAGTTATGCAGACATTCCCTCACGAGACAAGAATAATAGCTTTAATTTGTCCTGATCTTTTCTGCTTCCTGTTTAGCAGACAGTTTGAGTGTGAAACATGAACATGTCTTAAAGCATTTACACCGAGTTCCTTGAGACACAATCTGGCAGTACTGGAAAAGCAGCTCTGCCTGATCTCTCAACTTTGCCAATGGATGCACAATGGTTCTCTTGTTCCCTCTGACATGTGTGTGCAAAATTCAAATGCTGGTGGGAGTTTTGTATATGGGTGGCAGGGAAGAGCCCCACTCTCTTTGTGCATCTAAATGAGTGCCACACCTGATCTTTTTGCAAGCAGTTAGATGCTCCTGCTGTAATGTCCATTGCTGGCAATGGAAATGCTGGAGTCTAATTACCCAGAGTGGTTTTGTCACCCAGTGTCTGATCTAACTAACTAGCTATAAGTGAGAAATGTTCAACACTTCACCTGTATAAAAAGAAATTTTGCAGCCAAACTGTATTGTTTCTGGTTTTTAAATAAAGACTGCAGAAAACCAACCACAATGTCTTTTTTTAACCAAGGAAAGTGAATGTTTGCTCCAGATCCATGTAACCTAAATTGACCAAATATCCACTATATCCTGTAAATGATCATAGCATCCCATCTGCTCACTACATATACAACACAGCCACTTAAAGGATGATACCCCTTTCTGCACATCCTCATCAACCAACACATCACCACAGAAGCAGCACAGGTCCAAAACATGAATTCACCACTACAGTGCCTCAGGTTTCAGCAATCCCAGAGCTCTTTGGAGTGGGTAATAGTCTCTGGCTAAGCACTGAAAATATGGAATCAACTGTAGACTATACACATTTTTTTCTTTTTTTTTTTGTGTAAAGATTTAAAATGTATTACAGTTGATTTTAATACAAGAACATACAAAGGCACAGTATTACAGCATTTCAATCTACAATCATGTGTTTTGGTTAGACAGTTCAAACAATGTGTGATAAAGTGAAAGCTCTACACGGTGCAGAACCCATCAAGGCCTGGATCAAGGCAGGGAGCTGCTAATTCCTTTCTCAGTCTAATACCCTCAGCACTTAACAGTGCTTTACAGGCTAGTATAACCATGTTTATTACATGCTTGCCTGCAATCTATTCCTTCCCCATCCAATCACTTCTGAAAGAGTGTCAGTCATATCATCCAATACCAACCATGCCACATCAGGAATTCTCTGTATGAAAGGTTGACCAGTGTTTGCCAGCATTGCACAGACTGCTGTAAAAACACCAGGACGCAAATCCTAGAGAGAGGATTAGTGCCATGAAGACTGCAAGTGATTAGCATACACTTTGAATAAAAACAAGCCTCATATACCATGCTTTCTAAAAGCAAAACCATTTTCAAGTGTACTCAGTGAGAGTTAGTAATTTTAATTAGGTATAAATATGAATGTAAACTATAAATGTATAGTATAAGGCAACATCTTTTAATAAGTGTAGCCAAGTTCAACCTTCATATAAATCTCTACGCTCCAGTGGTGTGATGCTTAGGAAGAATTTGGCCAGCAGGTCTATTTACAGCAATGGAAAAAAGCATGCAGCTTATTTCTTACAGACATCTTGACTATATTTATTAAAAAGAAAACAAAACCCAACCTGTCAGCCTACCAAGGCACTAAGGAGAACTTGTGAGTTTGCAGTATATTCTACTTGGTTTTTAAAAAGTAGACTGACAGAAGTAGAGGAAGATGCATTTTTAAAGCCATTTGTAGTTCTTTCTCCTACTCCTTCAATTCCACTCTCACAAAAAGGGTATGTTGGTAATATAAACTACTGTAACTCTGCACATTGCAGGCTACGGGCAGCAGAAGTGTAAGAAAAATGATAGTGAAAAATTAATAATTTAAGAGAATATCACCCTTCATTAGTATAGCGATCAGGGATTACCATTACTTTTTTCACCAATTAATTTTGCGAAATGTCCTGAAGATAAGGACATATTCCAAATCCTAGAGAACTGAACAGCTTATCAAAGAGAATGACATCAACTCTCCTTTGAACTCTGAAGCTTTCTAGGTCTGCCAAATTTCTAACATGAGACAAGGTGAAAGCACACACTAAATCTTTACTGGCAGCACGGAAGTAATGCCATTCACATACATGCATTTTCCACTGCTGAATGTGAGAGTGGCTGCTGAAAGAATATAACCTATTGGCTTCCATATTCACCAGTTTCTTAGACTAGAGGAGTGGAAGAGTAGCACAGTTCAACTGAGGAAGGAAAGACTGTGTATAGCTCCACAAAGGCAAAATGCAATGTTAGTAGCAAATGATTAATCAGCCTGCATGCTGCTCAAGCAGAACTCATACTCCTCTTCCTGCCAGTGTTAAGAGACAATTGCTTGAGAAAAGGGATAGTCTAGATGCAAGAGATGTCACCAGAAGCAGGGGAAGGTACTACTCATCTTTGGTTCCACCTCCTAGTAATTGCTTCTGTAATCAACAGCTGCAGTGAGCAGCAGCTTGTGTTAAGAGTGCAATCAGGAGACCGACAAACCTGTTTGCTTTAAGCAGAGTTTAAATCTAAAGCTTTAGGATGGATCTTCTTGGATGCCAGCTCTGACAACTTCTTCAGACGTTTCTTCAGCTCCAGAGGGAATTTCTCATAGCACTTCTTGCACACAGGCTTCATGTCAAACTCCACAAATTTATTCCTTTAACACAAAGAATAGTTATTAAAATGGTATTTGCAATCTATATGCTTCACTAATTAAAATCTCCATGCATCTACATCAGTGTTGTTGCAAGCATTCTATTCCATTTATAAAACAACTCATTTCCTCATCTGGTGATGCAAGTACAGAGATTGGGTTCTTATTAGTGAACTGAGGTCTTTAGTATCTCTAGGTAAATAAGGAGCAAGATTTTGCTATATATTTGCATGTAGCAGTCTAGAATAATTTTTTTTTTTACTGTAGAATGCAAGTGTCACTTCAGAGGTCCCCTTTGGGATGAATTAGAGCTCCTTCATATGGCCAGTGGAGCCAACCCAGCAGAGTAGCATAAGGGTTTGAACCTGAGAAAAGAAAAATGTAGGACTGCTTCTTTTTCTGTCCCTCTTCTAGATATTTTAGGTAAATAGCACAGTATTTTATTTCAAAATAATCTATGCAATAGCAAATATTGTCATTGAGGGGAGCAACCACAGTTAAGGAGACATGGAGTCTGCAGGTTGCTCAGGACAGGCAGTTCCTCAAAGCTTAGAGCCTTCCCTCTGTACTGCTGAATGAGTCCCCCTCTCACCCAACCTCCTTACAGAATAGCTCTACGACAGAAAATAAATCAGAGAGGATGCTGAGTGTCAGCTCCCTTTCAGTGCTGAAATCAGTGGCATTATAAGCACCTGTTCCCACAGAGAAAAGGTATACTGGCCTTCAGAGAGGCAGTGGCTCTTGGCTCCTTCAGGCTGATACCCTGCCTTAGGGGCAAATGTCTCACATGGACCAAAATATAAACACTGACTTACTTCAGTGTGAGCTTGACATTGCAGGTGGAGCAGGAGAAGCAATTCACACACCAGGCCTTGTTCAGAGCTGATACCACTGCAAAAGTAAAAGCACCAAGTGAGAGGAAACTGATGAATTATTTGAATTCAGTTTATATCCAAATTCAAATGAGGCCAGATGTGAAAACAAACACTGTCATCTTGTAACTGTGGGACTGCAACAGCTGCAGTAACAATGAAAGAACAGCAACCCAAAACAAGGAGAGAACAAATCTTACCATCTCCCTCTATCACATGGCTGCAGTTGTAGCAGACATCTCCAAAGAGCTGCAGAGAAAGAGAAATAAGAATACCAACTCATGTTGCTGACTACTCATGGTCCCCAAATTACACAGCTGGTGTGAACGTTAAATACTAATAATCAAAGAATTCCCAGATACAGCAGTGGCCCCCAAATATACCAATTTAAATCTTCTGAATAACTTCTCATACACTAGCCAAATAGTCTATGTTCCTTTGGATCTCATACCAGTAAATACTACAAAACCTTTTTTGTTGATGCCTCACACTCTAGTACTGTTATGGGATCTTAAAAGTCCTGTATATGTGGAGAAGAAAGGATGGGTAGAGTATGATGCTTAGTGTAGACAAACATCTCCTGATGCTCAACTACAAACAGCAAAATAGAACTATTGCTAAAATACAGCTACTATCAGAACAGTAACATTTACTTCTTATGAGAAAGAATCATTTATCTGACAGAAAAAAATACCAAACCAAAAAGTTGTTCAGTTGAATCACACCAAAAAAAGAGGGTTTGATTGTTTTTTCTGTATTTTTTAATGGATCTACTTTTCTGTTTATGCAACAGTTGCCTCAGGCCCACACAAACAAGTAATTATCAAAGAAGCCCACACAAATACATTAGAAGTAAAATTACAGGGATTTTAATCTCAACCCACAGTCAGTGATTTTCTGTCAATGGCACAAATTAAAATCAGTGTCCCCAAGACATTTTTGTTCTGTTTTCAGTATCACTTTTCTGCCAAGAAAAACTATTTTTTCTGTTAAATCTGACTAATTTCTTAATATTTCATCACCTCTACAAATTCAGATTATGCAAAATCTGCATAGCTTTGCATATATGAAACATGAAAAAGCATTTGCCAGACACAACAAGTACCTACAGCACAGATGGTTGAATTTACCTGATTATAATGAGTCTCACAATAGGCCAGCCCTTTTTTTTCATAGTGTCGGTGCCCCAAGAATGGCTTCTCACATTTGGCACAAACAAAATGCTGTAAAAGAAAAAAAAAATCCATGGCAGGCAAAACAACTTTCCCATCACCAGGGGAAAGCATGGCAATAAATTCTAGCTCAATACATGACACTTGATCACAGAACAGTTTGGGCTGGAAAGGACCTTAAGGCTCATCTCATTCCAACCTGGCCTTGGACACTTTCAGGAATTTCAGGGATGGGGCAGCCATAGTTTCTCTGGGCAGCCTGTGCCAGGGCCTCAGGGCCTTACAGGGAAGAATTTCTTCCCAGTATCTAATTTACATCTACCACTTTCCATTTAAAGCTGTTACCTCTTAATGCTTTAATGAAGCACAGACAGGAAAGATCTTTATGGAAGCAAAACAAAAGAGGAGATATTTAGTCTATTTATAGTAATTAAGAATTGTACTAAAGATAGGTGGAAGACCTGCTGGAAGGGCAATCATCTTGTGTGTATCCTGACAGACTTGTGGACTATTATCTTGCTTGATTCAGGGAAGAGAAGCAGGAACATAAACATAGTTGGTATGATGCACCTCAAATGAGCAGCAGCACCTCTCTCAGATCGATCCCTAGGAGGCATAAATGTCTGAAACAAAGATGACTAAAAATCTTCAGAGCAAGTTATGATGACTCAGCTTAAAGTTATAGAAACAATGAGCTGAAAAGGCTTAAAAAGCAAGAATTGCTCAGCTTTCAGTAAAAATTCCAACACTGTTATGTGCCTGGTAACTTGAATTGGAGAGGATTTATCTAAGTACATCATACAAAATATGTAAATTTATTAGTATGTAAATGCTTTTCAGTGAACCCTATTCTGCAAGAATCATTTTAAATTTTAAAAGTAAGGTTATTACAGTTGTGAAAACAGCTTTCTTAGGAACCCTGATAGCCCTGCTGTAACTCAATCACTCACAAAAGGTGAAACAATCCGAAACATAAACGATTAGGTTTTGCCTGAATTCATATATTACAGACCACTTGCATGTCTACAGCTTCCAACCAGCACTAGTCCTCTTCCAACCCAGCTCTAGAAGAAGTCTGAGATGCAGAGAGGGCTCACCTCGACGTGCCACTGCTTGCCCAGAGCGTTGACCACGCGGCCCTCGATGGGCCGGCGGCAGGCCCCGCAGATGGGGATGCCCATCTTGTCGTGGCAGGGCAGGCAGTACAGCTCCCCCTTCAGCTCCCGCGCCTCGGCCGTCAGCTCCTTCCTGCCAACACACACACCTCCTGGAGCTGAGAGCACCCAGGGAAACTCTGCAGTGCCCAGCAGGACCTTTTGGAAGACTAAACTGGAAAGTTAACCTAGGCAACGTTCACACTACAAATGCAGTCGTTAAGTTTAGCTAGTGACACACAGTTATTGTCAACTCATCTTTCTAGAATTGCTTTCTCAGTTTGCCAGACAAGAATGTATGTGGAACATCATGTCTGCAGCTGGATACTCTCACAGACATACCAGGTGCACTTACATGGACACTTACAGGTATCTTTGAATGGGAGAGCTCAGGTACAAGAACCATCCTAGCAGTGCTCAACGCTGAGACATTTACTTGCACTGTTACCCATTCTGGGGCAGTACTGTGCCCAGGTAAAATGCCTTCATGGTAAGTAATTCAGGTCAGACAGGTATCAGTGTGGCAATGGTCAGTGCCACAAGGTTGACACAGCTCATCAAGCTGTCCTTCTTTTTCTATCCAGGAATTTAAAGTAAAACTATTTTGGACAGCCTGTTAACTACTATCTCTGGAAAACTCTACTATGGTAATCTGCACACAGCCTTTCAGATAAGTTCATGCCACAGAACTATTTTCACTTTCATTATAAACTAGCATTATCCAATGTTAGAATAAGAGAACACTGAATGGCAAAATAAAACTAAAATTCCCGTAGTTTTTCCAAAGTTATTTCAGTTTCTCCTCAGACAATTTCTGTTTGCTCAACAATGTGAAAGCAGCGAAGTTTAGACCTTGGGAAGGACTGCACTGCTGACTCAACTGTTTGTCTCTCTCCTTTTTTGCCAGAGTTTACAATATGACAACATACCCACAGTGGGTGCAGTTGAAGTGATCTGGATGGTAGGAATCATTCCTAAACATCAGAGGCTGCTCATCAATTATCAAGTGGCACTTCTGACAGATGTACTTGCCCAGTCCCTTAGCTTTTTCACGGTTGTGGCATGGCCTGCACAGGTGCCTGGTTGAACAAAGTAAAGGAAAGAAAATATTTTAAAAACTCTTTCTCCTAAAACAACATATACTATAAACTGTAGGAAGTACTTTATGTAACAGAACTGTCTTCTGAGGTCAGACATAATTCAGTTTGGTATCCAGTGTTTCACACCAGTTGCACAGAGAAGCATATGAGTATAAAGCAGTCACACACTTGTATTTCCTTAGAAGACTACTCCAGCATTCACTGGTATCTATGCCATCAGGGGTATCACCCAGTTCATTCTTCTAGGGATCCTTTCCAGCCCTCTAGATCTTTTCTGATAGCTGGGTAAGGAAAGGTGGCAACAGCCTTTATCCAGAACTAATGGATCCAACCATAACAGAGGCATTACAGCACTGGGAGGGAGTCAAGGAGAGAGAATAAAACACATCAAACCAAAGTACATTGCTTGAATGCCTTTTACCATGGCTGGATTCCTTAGTCTTCAACATCTAGGAAAAACAAGAGACCTCTTCTTGTCTACAAATTCCTTTTACTCCTAAGTTAAAGAAAATTAAGAACCATGCAATTTTATGTGGTAAAATCAGCTGTATTCCTAGAACATGTTCTTGAACACATTACAAGTACACTTCTAAACAGGCAGATAACCCAAATTTCTGGTAGAAAAACTCAGGCAAAGGCATAAAAAAACTTATGAAGACTGATGGAAGCCACCAGTTTTATCCCAATGTTTAGGAGCTCTGACGAGAAGCTGTTGCCTATTACCTATCCCTCTAGCTGCAATGCTGTGGGCTGGGAAGAATTTATGATGAAAGAAAAATGACAGAGAATAACAGACTAATGTGAGTTGCTTTGTCCTGAATCCAACAAGTCTGCTTAATTCCTTTCACTGTATCACTATGTCAAACACTCACTGAGATTTACAGTGAGTAACAGTGAGATTCTCAAAACACACGAGACAAAAGAAAAAGTTCAAATGGAAAGGGCAGATTTATGGATTAAGTAGTGGGTTCTTCACAGGGCCCCTTCCAAAATTCTGCCTTGATGAATTACTTACCCTTAGATCTGTGAAATGGGGATAAGAATACAACACATATTGTTATGAGGCCTCAAACATTCGTGACTCTCAGCTGGCAGGTGCCTGTCTAAGTGCTAAGTATCATTATTATTCTCTCCAAAGCTGAGTCCTTCTGTCAGCAAGTGTCTCTTGCCCAGGGCTGGAAGTACTGACCGCCCAGACAGTCCAGAAAAAGCAGACAGCACCCCATTATAAGGAAACATGCAGCTGTGCTCATCTCAGCATAAAGGCATCAATTTTATTCAGCACTGTCAAATGCAGAGTAATTATACAGGGCTGGACATGGGGACCCTGAAGCAAGAGTCCTGAAAGAGACCCCTCTCATTCAGCTGAATGAGATGCCTTCAGCCATTTGCACTGATAAACCATTATCAACCCCCTCCTCACTCACAAACCCTCTGCCCTCCCACAGACCCTCTCTATTGGAAGCAAAGGGAAGTGTTGGACAGGCTAAGCTGTTACCATAGCAGCCTCCCCTCTCCCTCACCCTCTCCCCCACCCCCTTCCCACCATTATGGAATTATCCCATTCTGAAATGCCCCGTTGTGTCTGTTAATACTAGATTTCCCCCAAACAATGCATCTCTCCACCCTCCTAAAATAATCAGGGGACTCCAAGGATTCTGTGTTTAGGGCTGGAGGTTCAGTAGCAGCCTTCAGTAAGCACCATGAACACTGGCATATTCATGCAGGATACTCATATCTACACCAGCAGCAGCAGCCCCAGCACCAGGAGCTCAGCTGGGATGAAGACTGCTCTTCAGTGCTGGGGTGTCCTCTCCCCTGCTCTGTTGTGTGACTGAGCTGATAATGTGCTATCAGAGCGAGGAGGACACTGTATAGAGGGGCTCCCCTCTCTGCTCTCAGCAACTCTGCACTCTCTTGGAATCATCTTGTTTGCTCTGCTCTGTTTCTACCTAGTTTGCTGTCATCAGGAGTTCGTTGAGATATTCCCCAAAAGGACCCTATACTCCACCCACAGGACTGCACTGTAAAGAGGTAAGAGACCAACTTCTTTTAGCAGGGGATTTAGGAGATTTCTTTAGGAGCTTCCCTAATGGCATTAGTTTTAGCTGGTGCCAATGAGGAGCAGAACACATACCGAGGTGGATGAATATAATGGAAATGTCTGAATCTAAGAATAGGCAGCATTTTCTTAATTTCTAAGAATAATTTCCTCACCTTTTTTTACGTCACTCCTTCAAAACAAAAAAGGTTTTCAAACTCTTGTACCTAACGTATATCCATTTGTGCCAGTTGTGTGGTATGTCTAGTGCTCTATGACACTGCTTTGATGCTCATAAAAACCAAGTATTTCAGCTGACATACAGGCTCAGCAGAGAGTGATTTTCATGATGATAACTTCAGTCAGAAATGGGCTACTTCTAATGAAGAGTACTTTGAGTGAAAGATAGGAGACACTCATTTGACAAGACACTAAACTCATAATCATAAAAACGCACAAACCAGTATAATCATACCAGAAACTGCTCTAGCTGAGAGCAAGAACAGGAATTTCTGATACCTACCACAAACCCTAACACACAGGTCAGTTTATTTGCAGTGGGCAAACAAAAGTTCTAAACTAGCCAGGTAACTGTGTACAATGAGCTAAAGATTTCTCCTGCTAGTTCTTTCATTAGTGACAGACAGAGCATCTGCTAAAAAAGTGACTGCCTTATGTTCATACTGACAGCCTTGTGGAT
Organism: Leptocoma aspasia; assembly: GCA_013399835.1. Lineage (NCBI taxonomy): Eukaryota > Metazoa > Chordata > Aves > Passeriformes > Nectariniidae > Leptocoma > Leptocoma aspasia. The sequence goes on from VXAX01005631.1 coordinate 450,268, forward strand.
TGTTCTCTTGTTTCTGAGCAGAAGAGAAACAGGGCATGAAATACGGTCAGTGTGCATGCATCTATTTCCAATGAGCAGTGACATCCCCATTTCAGCTCAGCCCTGGGAGGCCTGGGATAATGGCTCATTCCAGAACAGTGCTCTGTTCAGCAATACGTAAATCACTAAATATTCACACAACATCAAGACTGCAGTCCAAGCAGAAATTATTGGACAATGAGCCAGACTCCTAAAAGAGTTTTCTGTCTGTGGAATGAATGCCTCTTGCACCATATGGCTTAACACAGACTACACAGTCTAGGTCATTTGTGAAGGTTTCTAGCTTGCTCTTAGCATTTATACAGACTATAGGAATCCCAGTACTTTGTAAGCATAAAAAAATAAACACATTTATTTTAAATTTATAGGATAAACCCAAGGAGACTAGGAGTGGCATTGCAAATAACCGCAAAGGGCTTTCAACACCTTCTAGAGAACACACTGTCAGAGAATTATTACTTTTCTGAAGCTGTAGAATTTTGTTGAAAACATGTAAAGTCTAAAAATAAGCCCAACAACTAATTCTAGTGACATGCTGGCTTTTTTCTGAACCTACTCAAGTGCTACACTACTATTATCACCCACTAACTAGAATTACAAAAAAAAAAACATTAAAGCTGTAATTAAAATTTCCTTTTAACTTAAAACATAAGCAAAACTAGAAGGAGGAGCACTTCCCTTTTCTATAACTTCTAACCAACCAGACAATGATAAACATCTCCCTTCACTTTGCTCTAAACAGTAAACTAAATAAGAGCAGCTCTCCTATGAAGGCTGTCATTTGCAAAGACTGAATCTATTTTAATTTTATCATTAGTTCTAAGCCTCTCTCTTCCTGACACTGACATACTGGGCCTCCAGATAGCTCTAACATTCTCCTTTCTACTCCAACCTACAGCATTTTGCACTGTAAGCATGTCTGTATAGAAATCCATAGTAGACTCAATGCTGTCATCAGTGAGGATAAAACTCTCAGCTTTGAAGTCTTGCCTATTCTAAGTCTGGCACTGACACACAGCTGAATCTGAATTCCCAAGATCTGCCTTAGGAAATCAACTCAAATGAATGGGTTCAGTGTATCATGCTGTTAAACCCCTAATAATTAGCTTGTAAACAGGGAGAAGTCTGCTTACTCCTTCACTTTGGGAATTGATTTAAAGCATTATCAATAAGACAAGAGCCATCCCAGTCTGTTCTATCAGCCAGCCCTGGATTCTCTTTTTCAGCTGCTCCAAGCCAGCGTTTACTGCTTCCTCAAGTGCCACAACCATGAGTAGAGTGATGTTTAGCCATAAGACCACCCTACCCCTGACAGGTGTGTACACAAAGATCACCTGATTTACACTTTCTGCAGATGAAAAGCATAACTAAACAAGGGGCCTGACATGAAAAAAAAGGCTTAATATCTAGAACATGAGGTGATTAGCACCATCATAAATTAACAGTCAGTAAAAGGCATGGTCTCATGTGTTTCTCTTTTGGTATGCAACAGAAAAATACATATTCAAACTAATTCCATCCAAGAAGGACAAGTAAGTGAGTCAATGTTACTATCCCATACAAACTTTAAACTCTTGGGTTCAAGAATACTTGCAGATTTTACTTTGTAAGGGACAAATGAATAACATAAACAAAAAATTGTGGTTTCCTCTGTAAACTTGTGACCTTCACACACAAAAAAAAAAAACCACAGCAGGGCATTTTCCTTTTGTATGTAAAAGCACAATTTCACAAGTATTTTTACAGATAAGGACAAAAGGGCTGTACACTCTTCCTTGAACACGCAATTACAAGTAATGCCAAGATAGCAACTTGTTATAAATACTCAAATCCAGAAGGGTATCCAGGCAACACATGAAGTAAGAAGGACCCTCTGTGGCCACAGGAAGAACTTCCAATTTCTGAATTTCATCCAATCTCCCTGTTATTGACTTTGTCTATTCAACTGTGAACCAAACAGAAGTGATCCAGCACATTAATCTCCAGCTATTCCAGTTTTCTGTTCACCTGAAAGTAACAGCAGCCAAACTGAAGATATTAATTACCTTGAAATTTTCTTACATTTTCCAATATATTTGTTCGTCCTTAATCCCATTCCAGTTCTCTATGATCCCAATATTTTTAGACATCTGAACAATGAGTTCTGTTGGGGAGCTGGATGCAGTGCATAACAGATGTATTTAAATATTATTGAATATTATGGAGAAATGGTCAGTCAGTACAAAATGCAATGGTGGCAAAATGAAGGTACTGCTGCACATACTGTAACACTTCTGAGGAATCCAAGTAATAGAGACAATGCTGGAATTTCAGATCACCTGCATGTCCCTACCACCTCTACCCACAGAAAAGCAATGTATAAAAAGCCATGGGTAGGTGCTCAGAAAATCCTATCACACTTCTTGTTGATGCTGCTCAGGACATTGCAACAGAGATTAGCAAAGCTAAGTTCACTTTTACTAAGCTTCTACTTGGAAAAGGCCCTGGATAAGTACAGTGGAACTCAGGCTTTTGAAGGAGGAAAAGAAAGAGATATGACGGAAGACAAAAGCTGCAGGGAAGGATGACACTTTGAGAGGTGACTGACAGCATGGGCATTATTTAAAATCTTCCCTGAGTCAATTTGGTGTCAAAAGAGATGCTGCTGCCCATCTGAGAAGTTTTCTCCTATATTGGAACTAGGTGCATTTGCCTTAAACACAGGACTTCAAACTAAAATAATGCTCAAAGGTTTTCAGGAACCCTGTAGATTTTTTTTAATAACAGCAATATTTGGCCTTTTATCTCATTTAAGAACAAGACAGATCTTCTAAGCTAGATCACCTTACAACAGATACCTGTGCTCAGAAAAGCTGACTCATCAGGAACTCCTCGGTCCTGAATCAGGCTTTCAAACTGAAACATGGCAAATACCTTCTAGTTAGATATACAGAACTCACTCCTACTCCTCTAACCAGGCACAAACATCTCACTACCTGGTTATACAACTGACCTCAGCACAGGCTGGAGACGAGCTCATCACCAGGCAGCCAGCTCTTCATTGGGGTTCCTTCCACAGGAATTACTGCTCTAGCTGAGCAGAGGGTATTCAGAATTCTAATATAAGGTTTAAATTCAGACTAACCTGTCATACTAAACACTGATGCCAGCAAACAGGAGACATTGCTGACTTTAATGTGTGGATTTTTGGGTGTTTTGTTGGTTTTTTTCCTTTTGTTTTCCACAAACCCAGGCTCTTTGGTAATATACTGTCTTAATTCTTTCACATTTAGGGCTTTTTTTTCTTCGGAATTGTGGGGGAAAATGAATGGGCCAGCAGCTTCAAGCCTGCTCTTCAACTGCTCAAATCAATCAAATTTTGCTTTGGAAGCATCAGAGCAATGTGGCAAAGAGACACACCTTGAGAACATGATTTTTGCCACTTTCTACTTTCTGGACTTCATCCTGGCTTTTGCTGGCAATGCCCTGGCTCTTTGGCTTTTCATCCGGGACCAGAAGTCAGGCACGCCTGCCAACATTTTCCTGATGCACCTTGCTGTGGCTGACCTGTCCTTTGTGCTGGTACTTCCCACCCGGCTGGTGTACCACTTTTCTGGTAACCATTGGCCATTTGGTGAGATCCCATGCAGACTCACTGGCTTCCTCTTTTACCTCAACATGTATGCCAGTATCTACTTCCTGATGTGCATCAGCGTTGACCGTTTCCTGGCCATTGTGCACCCTGTGAAATCCATCAAGCTCCGCAGGTCCCGCTATGCCCACGTGGCATGTGTCTTTCTGTGGGTCATCGTTGGTGTGGCAATGGCACCTCTGCTGCTCAGCGTGCAGACAGTCCAGATGAAAAACAAAACTGTCTGCCTGCAGCTCTACAGGGAAAAGGCCTCACGTCATGCCCTCGTGTCCTTAGCAGTGGCATTCACCTTCCCCTTTGTTACTACTGTGACTTGCTACTTACTCATCATCCAGAGCCTGAAGAGTGGGAACAGAGTTGAGAAACACCTGAAGGAAAAAGCTGTCAAAATGATCATCATGGTCGTGATGATCTTTCTGATTTGCTTTGTACCTTACCACGTCAATCGCTACATTTACATTCTCCATTACAACGGGACCAAAGCCTCCTGTGACACACAGCGTCTCCTGGCCCTCAGCAACCGCGTCACCTCCTGCCTCACCAGCCTCAACGGGGCCCTCGACCCCATCATGTATTTTTTTGTAGCTGAGAAATTCCGTGAGGCTTTGTGCAATCTGTTTTGTATTAAAAAGACCATAATGTTGCCTCAAACATATGAGGGTAAGACAAATGAAAGCTCACTAAGTGCTAAATCGGAACTGTGAACACGACTCTTGTCAGTGTCAGTGCTTCGTCTTAAGAACACTCTCCTCCACCAAAATGAGCTGAGAGCACAAATATGCAGCAAGACAGTCCAACCAGAGTCAAACTCACCCTGAGAAGGGAAGTTCTGTTGTTTTTATGGGGCTGCCACTAACAAGAACCCCTCTCACCATAGAGAACATATGTGTTTGTATTGCTGAAACTGCAAACAGAAGGACAGTTCTACTGGTTTTCAAGAAATGAAACTGAGGGTTGAGCACTTAGGAATAGGGAAGGGGACAATGAGGGAAATGGACCCATGTATTTATGTTTTTTCAAAGAACTTAATTCCCAAAGCATTCAGTGCTTCCTCTGTACAATGCATACAGCCTTATTTAAAATTTCACATTGTGCCAGCAGTAGAGATCCACTCCTGAGATTGACCTGCCTGATGAAAAACCCCCACATTTGCACATCTTGTTCAAGTCACTGAATTCAAAGTGTTTATATGTAATAGAGAATTGGTACTAAATGATGACAAGAAAAAAAGAGACCAGAATGAAGCAATGAGCCCAGCCCAGACAGGAATTAAGACATTAATTAAGAAAATTCCTAGCTTTAAGATGGTTTACAGTTCTTTTTTGTGACTTATCTAGCAAGACCATTCCTTCACTATGAATAAAGTGGGGATTATCTTTATTCTCACTGATACAAATTGCATCCAGCAGAATATGCCTGGAAGTGACAGGCAGATTTGGGTAAAGCAGGTACAACAAAAAAGGAAAAAAAAGAATGCAAGAGCTTCCAATAATATTCACTGGAAGACTGCTTCAATGCTATGGAGATAAATATTATAGGAAATCATGTGGCAGGTGAAATATATTATTATGTAGATACACACACCTATCTCTCTGCTATGCTTTTGGGAATGAGTTCCTTACCATTTTAGATTTGGTCCACAAATTACAAAACCAAACATACTTCATCATGCTTGAACTGCTTTTATCCTGACTGCTTCCCCCAAACACCCTAAGTGCTATTCCAACAGCCCATTCCAGGAAGACAAGGTGCCAAAAGAAAATCAATTATGCCCAGCTCAAAAAACTAAGGCACAGAGGTTGCATAGAGTATGAAAAAGAAGAGCGAGTTGAGAGGACTCCCTGCTGGACAGGTACATGACATTTTCTTCCTTCCTTCACCATTTAGTTAGTAAAAATATAAACTCTAGGAAACCACTAGGCTTTGCTTATAACATATGAAAGCCTAAAATTAACTCTGAATTGTGCAACACTGTCTGCTAACTTCTGGATTGTTTTATTTTCTTATAATGGTATGCTTTTGTATAAGCTCCCTTTTGTGTTTTTATTTCTTATTTCTGAATTAAATGCATTAATCAACCTCTAGGATTCATTTTTGTATTTCTGCATTTAAAACGAATGATTTCTGAAGACCAGTGGAATCACAGGCTGAAAAGACTTTGCTGTAATTATTGTGTTATTCTTTTGGTCTTTTGCTACATCTTGATTTCCTGCTCAGCAGCTTACTTGATAAACAGCCTGCCTGAGATCATGTAATCCCTTTTTCTCACTTATTATGCAGCCCTCTGCCTGAAATCCCTGAAGTCTCTGTCTTCTGTCTGAAATCCCTTTCTTTTCCAGAACGCATTCACTAGCCACTAAAATTTGAGTTTCTTGTTGGAAACAAGAACATGTTTCATTGGATGAAGAGCTTCCCACCTAACAAGTTATTCCTAAATTTCTTCTGTACCTTTTCAAGCCTTCTTTCTCAGTATTAAACTGACCACCCTCAGCATCTCACAGCTGTATCAACAACACACTGATAAAACTCTCTGACCTCCTGCTCCATCTTACCTGCCAGCATTCTTCACAAAACCCAGGTCAGCAAGGGTGACGTCGCAGAGCTCACAGCGGAAACATTCTGGGTGCCAGTTGTTGTTCATTGCCTTGATAACACGCCCAGTAATGAACTCACCTGCAAAAGGAAAGCATGAGATGCATGCAGAAAACAGTCTTATCAAAATCTGCTGTCCTTCACAGTCCTTCCACTTTAATTCCAAAATTACTATTACAGTCTAACTTTGAAAAAAAAAAACCCCAGTTACTCCCACACCCAGGATAACCCAAAATCACTGCCGGTATCAATGTTTTGCTCTCACCCAGAGCTCCTGACTCCTTAAAACGAGCCCAACAATCCCAACCCAAGGCTGGATGTCACAGCAATGCTGTGAGGTTTGCACAGCCCTGCAGTTGTTAGCCCTGGTGTTGATATTTGTCACTTCTTACCACATTCCCCGCAGCAAGGAGCAAACAGCATCTGGAAGTCATGCTCACAGTACTTCCTACCTTCAAACTGCAAACAAAACAAGAGAGAAGGAGCTCTCAGGAATAACTGAACTACTTTCACATCCTGACAGTTCAGCATGATTTTCCATTGATATGACCATTTAGTCAAGGTCAGTCAAATTTTCCAGTTCTAGCCCCCTATACACCTGTTTTTCAACTCCTAAAGGTTCTCCTTAAAGAAATATCTACATATGGCTTCAGCCTCATGGTGAATTTGCACAGCTAAATTAATACCAATGCTGCTACAAGACAGTAAAAATCCTGAAAGAATACCCCAATCCTTTTCCTACAGTTGCCTTTAAATTCATTTTGGATTTAGTTTAGTTCAGAACTACTACTCCTCCTACATGAGACTAAAACTCACACCAAAATAAAATACAGCAATTTTAAAACAATGTGTTATTCAAAACACGTGCTTGTGCATATTCTGTAAAAAAAATTCAACCTAGCCTTTAAACGGGTTCACTTATTTCAGTTTCCCAACTGGAACAGTTTGGTACAATATGTCTAAAAATAAAGACAAAAATTCACTTATGTCTAATGAAATATTAAGGCCAGGCTGGACAGTGCTTTGAGCAACCTGGTCCAGTGGAAAGTGGCTCTACCCATAGGAGGGTTTGGAATGTGATGATTTGTAAGGTCCCTTCCAACTGAAACCATTTTGTGATTCTGTCATGATTAACAAACACTTTGTATTTTCTTTTTGAAATGTGTCTTACCCAAAGAACAGCTTTTGCTGTTACTGAAGGAATACGTGAGAAGAAAAAAAGGGAAATTAAGTTGCAAGCTCCCCAAAAAAATGGCAACAAATATTTAGGGCTAAGAAATTAAACATGCAAGAAAGATGAGAATTCCTTGCATTTTACCAGAGCTAATTCTCTTGTTTTCCAACCAGCCTGAGAACTCACCTCATAAAAGAGTCCCTCTGGGAACTGCCGGAAGCACTGGGCACAGACGAAGCAGTTCTCGTGGTAGAGCTCCCCATTGCTGTTGACAATCCTCTCCGCAGGATCGAACCGCGCCTGGCAGCGCTCACACACGGCATTCGCCAGAGCATCAGACATATTACTGCAATACACACAGCAGTGAGAACATTTATAAACACAACATTCCAGCTGCTCTAAACTCCCTTTTACATGGAAAAAAAAGAAGTCAGTGAGTCACTGACATCAAGGTTCTGACAACTCGTATGTGGCAGATGAGGTCAAGCTGCAGATGTACCTATTGCAGACTTCTGACTACTTCACCAATATTTCACCCCATTACATCATCCTGCTAATAGCTCATAGCAAATATCCACAATTTTTCACAAACCAGCAGTCTGGAGAGCAGCAAACCCAACGATCCTGAATTCTTGGGCCTTCTGGTCTCAGGATGTGCACCTCAGGATGTGGATTTTCTGATGTCTAGTAAGCACTGATATCCCACTGCACTCTCCCCTTCACTGTCAGCAGTAACAAAACATTTCCCCCTCTACAGACCCTTGTCCTCCTGACAAATTAGTTCAAACTGTCAAAGTGTTACAAAGCCATGGGCAGGGAGAAGTCCCTCTACCTGGCTTGGCCAATGCCTCAGCTGCATTTCCTCAGAACATGAGATAAACCCCCTCCAGCCACACTTACAAATAATGTAAAGAACATTTTCTTGGTCTACCCTAAAATAAGGAATCACCCTAACACCTGCCACAAAATTTTCATGCTTGCCAGCATACTAATGTAAGTTAATGCAGTTTTAAAATGTATATCACATGTGCACACCAGGAGGGAAAAATTATCAGGTACATCTCAGTTTCTTGTTGCAGTGTGATCTTTCTTTTAACCATCAGACTATCCAACAGTATAAGACCTCAATATTATTACACTTTTAGATATAGAAAAACTCTTTTATGCCTTCTGGACAGCTTTTGAATTCCATGATTGGAAAGTCTGCAGTTTTATAGGTGGAAGTATAAAAAATGGCCACCATGTTAAAAAAATCTCCAAACTACTTGTATAGTACTTTTCCTGAGGTAGGTAACTTACGCATAAAATGAAAGATAGCTTGCTTTACAAGGCTTTTTTCTTTCTTTAGATTCAAAGTTACTCTGAACTGATTTTCCATTGTTAGTGTTACTCAACAACTCAACATGTTACTTTCCCCTTCTCTTCACGGGGAACAGTAATTCAAGAAGCTTTTCCGGGAGCAGAAGATTCTCTTTCCTCTGGTCACAGACATCCCCCCCAAAACAGGCCACTGTCTGTATTCCAGGGCTTCGTGCCCTGAGCACAACAGGAATGAGCAGGGAGCAGCCTCACACTCCTGAGGTAGCACAAGCAGCCCTGCATTCCAGCTGCTGAGCTGAGCCAAGTGTCTCCCCTCTGCAGACTGCACTAACATCCCAGGCTGTGTCCTAGAGCGACCCCTCAGCAAAAACAGACTTTCTTTCTACTGCTGCAATTCCAAGGGAGGCAAAAACCAAGAGAGACCACAATAGTTTCAAGAATGGAGTACCAATTTAGCAAAAAATTTGTTACAACTTGTTTCCTTCTTGCAGTACAAAGGATATGTAAAAAAACAGACATGGACTGGAATTATGGAGAAGAGGAAATCCTGTAATTTCATAAACTAGAGATCATCGGTTAAAGAAATATTTTTTATCCTGACACAGTACCAAGAGAACAGGTCAGCACAAAAACATCAGTGTTTACAGCAGAGCCAACACCTAATTGGCTTGGTTTTCAGTCACCACTCTTCAGCTACACCACACAAATCTGTACCAGGACTTGAAAAATATAATTTTCCCTTCAAGTACTTTTTCCCTGTTGAAAAATTCAGTTTCTAAATTTCAAGACTTGAGCTAGCCAACAATCAAGATTAATAAAGACTGATGTCATCAGAGCGAAAAATCTCCTCTGGGAAAAAAACCAGGCAAACCAGCAAATATTACACACTTGATACTAAGAGCAAAGCACCATCTTGTGTTTGTTGGGTTTTTTCCTTCATAAACATGAAATGAACATTTTAAAAAACTCTAATTTTCTTTCTTTTTTTCTTTCTCCAAAGGGACCCACCAGTGCCAATACCAACATGCAGGGTGAACTCTGCTAGACCAGAGCAGCCACCTCCAGAAGAGCATTTTGCAGCAAGTAAAGCCTGCAACCTGCACAGCCACATGCATGAAATGCAGTGCAGCTGTGACACTTCACACCAGACACTCCAGGAGGGATTCCCACACAAGTGCCATGGCTGCCTTGGCAAGAAGGATAATGACAACACAGGGACTCCCTTGTGATGCTGCTGCTGACAAGATTTCCTCAAAGGTATAAGAAAGATGATCATGATACAGTCTGAGCTGTCCTTGCAAATGAGCTAATGAGTGTGACACATTAGCAGATGAGAGAAACTATTAGTCCAGGAAAATATAAATGAAAGAACCAGTACAAAAAATAACTCAGTTCTCTACCTCAGCAAAAACTCAACTGAAACTTTTGGGAAGAGACAGACTACCAGGAGTCAACTGAACCACATCAGCTCCTGAGCAATGTATCTCCTGTAATGCAAACCAGCAGCTTTTGACAATCCACAGCAAGAGTTCTGCATCCTTGCTCTTTTTCCATTTTAACTCTGCATCCGTTTTCACTTAAGACATTTTATTGTTTTGCACTCAAGCTACAATGTGCCACTTCAGCATTACCCTCAACATACGACTTTGCATTTATTCAAAGGTTTTACTTTAACATTCGCCAATTTCTTAATTTCCCTTGAGTACACACCCCTGTGTGCCCTCTTGCTTATACATAACCAAGCATTTTTCCAACTAGCTCGAGGTTAAAATTAACCACAGCTGGAAGGAAGAGGGAGCATCGTGCTAATTCAGAGCAATTTTATGACTCAGTTTACTACACTCCTGCAAAGACACTTCTGCTGGCAGCATGGGGAAAGGAAGGGTAACACCACAACCATCCTTTTGACAGCAGTACCAGGAGTAACCACGGAAGTTTGATTTGCTGTGCCACTCATCAGATATTTACACCTAAGTCTTTCCCACAAAGGACAGTCCCCAACATAAAGTGCTTCTTCTATTCTGTTTGCTCATTGATTTTTTGCTGTTCAGTAAAATAAAGAATCTTCCTCTGTTTTAACAATAAGCTGGTGACACAAAGACAGGAAAGGCTGTTTAAACACAATAAGATCAGCATCCTGAAGTTATCCTGTCCTGCACAACCCCAAAAAATACCAGTGTTGAAACAATGCTTTTCCTAATCTTTCATCATTATGTGCTGTATCTTTAATAAATTATCTTTGACAAAGTACCTGACTTACAGGAATTATGTTTTTAGCTGGGTTATTATAATATTATGTTATTATAACTGGGTTTCTCATGCTTTGAATTCTTAGAAGTATTTACTATAAAGTACCAGCATAGATCTCAAATGGGAAAAAAAAGAAACAAAAAGGAGAGAAACAAAAACTCCTTCTTTAAAAGAAGTGGACATTACCTAGGAGACCCATTCTATGCCACAGGTACAACGCTATTGCAATATTTGAAAGCATTTTACCTTCTTCTATCACTGAAGTCAATATTACCTCCATTAAAAAACATTTGTTCACAGGGATCTACCACTGGTGACAGATTAAGGAAAAATAAACAAATATAATAATTTCACTGCTAAGAGATTAGAAGAGGAGCTCCAGCCTTCAACATCACATTTGCAGATTTCATTATCTTAAACACGGCTGCAAGACAAAATGAACCAGACAACTGGACAATCAGGAGAACAGATGAAGAGTCTCAGCTTTTGCCTGAGAAGGAAAGGAACTGCAGGAGTGAGGAGTGCTTCTGTCAGAAAAGCTCAGTCAAAAAAAAAAAAAGTTTTCTTTAATTGGTTTTGAAAGCTTTTTGGTTTTAGTGTCAAATAGAGATCTCCTTCAGCACAATGCTGAATGAAGAACTGCTTTAATAGTGACCCAAAACCTTGCAGATACTACAAAAATAAAGCAAGACAATACTTTGAGATACAAGAACCCAGGGCATTATCCAAACCTCAGCAGAGAGCAAAACCTATGCTGGGGAACCCTAAAAGTCTGTTTTCTGCTCATTCTGGTCTACCAGCAGGAGCAAGTGTATACAGAAAATATCACAATATGATTACAGTTCTAGTACGTATGCACAGACAGATACAATAGTGAAATGTCAAAACTGGAAGAGCTGTCACCACTTCTGTATGTCACAGGCACCAGCAGCCAAGATAAAAATGAGAGCACTCTAGGAGAGTGGCTGGTTCCCACCCCCACAGTATGGCTGAGAATTAGTGGCCTAAAGTCCTCAATGTTGACAAAGATACAAATAAAATCTGCTGGAACAATACCAGACCTTATGATTAATTTTACAGATAATGACTAATGCAAAGACAAAAGAAAGAGGAAGGGTGTCAGTTCATGAACCAGTGCTGAAAAACAACCCTCAACTACCCTTATCATTCCAAAATCTCTTCGCTGCAATTAACTTACCTGGACAACTTTCCCAAACTGAAACTTCTTTAGTGGTGTTATTATTAAACTTGTCTTAAAATGTTGGAAAAAAGTAATCCCCATTTGTTTAATGCATGGTTTGTTGTGCATTTGTTAAACTATGTGCATAGCTTAACATTTTCAGCATTTCTCCATCTGCTTGCATTGAATTTTCAGTTCATGCTAAATATTTTTTCACTGCCTAAATAAGAAATGAATAGTGTCTCAGTATATCTCCCTTGATCATGTAGCCCCCAAACTCTCAGTGAAATAAACATTTTTCTTTCTTATTTAGAACACAGGGATAACCAAAATTAAGAAAAACGTACAAATGCAACTTATGGCCACAATATGGAAAAAACCAATCTATCCTTGGGCCTACTAGCAACAGGAATTTGCGATTAGTAGAAACTGGAGGGGTTAAAAAAAAATTGCACATATTGCAGCTGAGGTCAGAGTACAACATCTGTATGGTTGACCTGCAAGAAGCTGCAATCAGGCAGACCTTTGAGACCAGCAGCACCAGCAAAAGTCTCTTGCTATTCACACAGAAAAAAAGCCTATGTCATGGACACTTGGAGGTCCCTCTCAACACCATGACATACTTATTGCCAGTAAATCATGACCAATTATTATAAAGGCACACAGTTAGCAGTGTTCACTCAGCACAGGCAAATATCAACAACATATAGAAATGTACAGGTTTTAAATCAATTATTCCTCTCACACAGGAAAACCACTCTTTTATTATCAAGCATGCACCACTTCATCCAGAATGTCTATTTGATAAGTAACTCCTTACACACACTAAATCTTTCTCTACTTCCACTATCTCAAAGGAGCTTAAATGTGATGTTTCTTTACCAGCACTGACATCACAAATAATTCCCCACATGTATACATCAATTATCATCAATCACCAGCACCTTGGATCCCCAGGGGCTGCAGGGACACAGCTGCCTCACCATGGTCTCACCACAGCCTGCAGAGGAATCTCAGCTCCAGCACCTGGAGCCCCTTCTCCCCCTCTTTCTCCACTGACCTTGGTGTCCATGTTGTTTCCCTCACATGTTCTCACCTTGTCCTCCTCTTCTCTGGCTAGAAAAAACTGCGCCCCACTTTGTTTTGATTTTCTTCTTAAATGTGTTATCACAGAGGCATTACCAATAGCTCTCACTGGCCCAGCCTTGACCATGTCCATCTTCAGAGCCATCAGGGACTGGCTCTGCCAAACACAGTGGAAGGTTCTACCAGCTTCCCACAGAAGCCACCTCTGTGGCTCCCTGCTACCAAAAACCAGGCCATGCAAAACCAACACAAGCACTAATGCTGGTCCTGAACAGCCCAGCCCAGAATTCGAAATGGGAAAGGTTCTCCATTGTTGCTTTCCTGTTATTGTTAAAAACCGAAAGCTTTCTCATCAGGAAAGTCCTTTCCTTCTCAATCTACTTGGAAATGAAAACAAACAGACCTCATCCCCTCTGGCTCTGTGTAAACGATTCTCACTTTAAATAAAACAGCCCCACCACCAGAAAAATCTATAAAAACCCGGGAAATGCTGTAACAACGCCACTCCCTTCACCTTGAAGACATACCCACGAATCCCAGGCGCCGTGTCTGTCCTGTTGCTCAGCAGGGACCCTGTGCCACTCAGCCGATCCTGCCGGCGCTGGTAGAGCCTGGAGGCTGCCAGCCCCCGGAGCCTCAGGCCGGCCATGGCACCCAGGGCCCCTCTGCAGGGAACGCAGGGACACAACTGGAGCAGCACCAGCAGCACCAGTGAGTCACCTTCCTTTCTGCAGTTGCGTTTACATTTCAGAAGAGCTAAAGCAGGATGCAGACACCCGATCAAGCACTGCTTCTTACAACCTGTCTGCCATTCTGCCATTTTCTTAAAGGTCTGACAACCTCTTTCCTGTATCCCATTAGTAATTATCTACTTAACGCAGCACACTAGGGGCTACATCAGCACCTCATTCTTTCCTAGCCTTGCAGAAAGCATCTGTATAAATGTCACAAGTGAGGTAAAAAAAAAATCCTGAGTCTTCACATAATTACGACACTTAAATCAAGAAAACTTGCAGAAAGTTTTCTTGATTTAAGTCTCGTAATTATGTGAAGAAAAAAAGAAAGAGGAATGCAGAAAGGCAAAGCAGATTACTAGAGCTCTTGACAGAAAACACTATAGCTTACTGCAGATCAGTATCTGACCCTGGCATCTCCAAGTGCTTCCCTGCAGGTTGCTGTACCACACCATGTCCTAAGGATACAGAGCATGTAAACAACAGAGCTGTTCCTTCCATTTGGACAAAACATATTCCAAGAAACAAGATTGCAAAGGCTTCTGCTCTCCGGACTCACTGCAGCCGGCAGCAGTTGCACACAGCACAGGGTCAGGAAGCAGGGAGGAAGAACATACTTGGCATTCCAGCGTCCAGAGCTCTCTGGCCTTCAAGCATTACCATGAAAAATATCCTAAGAGTCATTACCAACAAATTACTGTTTAGTAAATTGTAAAAAAAAAAAAAAA
>VXAX01005631.1:470550-481040 GCA_013399835.1 Leptocoma aspasia
CGGCGGCTCGGCCCCGCCGCTGCGGCCCCGGCGGGCAGCGCTGACCCCGCCCCGGCGGCGGCCCCGGCCCCTTGGGCGTGGGCGGGCACCGCAGCCCTCGGTGACTCAGGGCAGCCCCCCCGGACCTGCGCATACTTTTCCTATAAAGGGAAAAAAATATGGAATAGCGAGGCGGCGGCGCGGAAGGAGCGGGGAGGCGGCGGCGGCGGCGGCGGCGGCACCGGCACACAGGCACAGGCACACAGGCACGGCGCTTGCCCCTGCCCTGCCGCCGCAGCTGCCTCGCCCCACCTGGCAGTAAACACATCGCAGCCACTGTGAGTGTGGGGTGCCGGAGGCAGCCCTGGCCGAGCCGCCACCTGGCGCGCAGTCACACACACCGCACTGACGGGACTTTGTTCTCGAGATCAAAGCAGCCGCGCTTCCAGCCTGCTCTGCGGGCTGCTCATCCCTGCACACACCCCCGCGGCGAGGGGAAGTGCCTTCCCGGCGTTTTACCCTTCGGGTGCAGAAGACAGGTCTGGAAGGCTTCTAGAAAGTGGTCGTGGCAACCATTGCTGCTGAAGGATGAGGGACCGCGCTCCCCAAGGAGGGCCCCTCCAAGTGCGACGTTTTTAATAACATGTCATCCCTTCTTGCCCACGATCAAGCGTTCTCTGATGTAAAGTGAACCACCAAATGTCACAGGAAGCTTCTGACCAAAAGCAATTTCAAACTTTGTTTTCATCTTGTGAGATAGCCTGGTATGCTGTGACTCGCCATTGTTACATGTATTGTTGCATCTTGAGAGCGATGATAGAAACTCTGTCTGTGCTCTGTGTTTTCTGGTGTCCAAACAGTCTAATTTTTCAGCCCTACAGTAAACATTTAAATTTGTACAAGTTAAATTAGCATCTGATGGTTTTATTTCTCACTCAAACCAGGGAGAAGAATTGAGTTAGATGGTTTTATTTTGGTTTAATGTTCAGTTGAGGAAGGGGTAATAAATATTATTAATAAGCAACAATTCAACAGATTTGGCTGAGTGCACAGTAATAGACAAGCTCTTTGTCATTCTCTGCATCCCTAGTCCCTCTTGCAATGGTTTCTGAGTGCCAACACATCATGTCTCTACCCTTACAGTTCACCTTTAGAAAGAAGCAGAGATTACTAGGATTGGATGTGCAAGGGAGATTCCAGGTGTTTCCGGGAGTGTTGGGGAGAGCACAGCGCAGGGCAGCACTCAGCCTCGAGCAACCTCCAGTCATTACAGCCATTCATCTTGACTTGTACATTCAGGGGGGCTTCTGTAAACTGTATCAATCTCAAGTACCAAGGTCAGTAGAAAAAAAGGAAGGAGAGGAACTGCTTCAAGTGTCAGAGCTGAGATTTCTCTGCAAGCTGTAGTGAGGACTATAATGAAACAAACTGTCCCCTTGTAATGCATGAAGTCCACAGGGGATGCAGAGATCCATTTGCAAGCTGTGAGAAAAGTGCTCACACTGGAGCGAGTGGTTACCAGAGAAAGCTGTGATCTAATGAGAGACCTGAAAAGAGATAGAGAGAGAGGGCCCTTGCTTCCAAACTAGAGCAGCCTTAGAGGTCTGCACCCCATGGACGAGTGACCCATGCCGCAGCAGTTTTAGCAAGACTGTTTGTCTGTGGGAGGGACTCCACAGCATAGCAGAGAAAAGACTCCTCTCCCTGAGCAAAGAGAAGATCTCAAGTGACAAACTGGACAAAACCCCATGCCCTGTCTCCCTGTGCTGTCAGTGGGAAGAAGGGAGGGACGGGGGGGGGGGGGGGGGAAAGGGGTTTTAAAGGCTTATTTTACTTCTCATTATCCTTCTCTGACTCTGTTAATAATAAATTTACTTTATACCTTTAAATTTGAGCCCTGTTTTGCCATTTCAGTGTTGTTCTCCCAGTCCTTATCTCAACTCATGAACCCTTTGTTAATTCTTTTTTTTCCCTCTCCTCTGCCCAGCTAGCAGGAGAGGGTAAATGAATGGTTCTTGTAGGGGCCTGGCATTTGACACATGATTCAGCCAAGCCTGTTGGAAGCATTAAAAAACATTTGGGCTGCAGGTAGCACCAGAGAGTGCAGCAGCAAGCACCCTGGAAATATTTGGGACTCAAAATAATGAACCAGACTATACAGCCACCAACAATTCAATTTTCAACCAAAATTCAAACTCGAAATGATACACAAAAACTTTTGGGTACCATTGGCTGGGTTAGACCCTATCTAGGATTAACCAATTCAGAATTAGCAATAACCTCCTAAAAGGCGATCTTGAGTTAACTTCCTCCAGAAAATTAACCCCAGAGGCAAAAGCCTCTCTTGGAACAGTAGACCAAGCTATCACAAACAGACAAGTCCACTGGATATGCCCAGAGGTGTGTATCACTGTATTTATTCTCATTGTTAATTTTCATCCTACTGGTATTATTGGGCAGTGGAATACTCACTGGCCCGACCCTTTGCACTTTCTAGAGTGGATGTTTTTACCTCATCAGTCAAAAAAGACGGCACCCACAGTGTTTGAGCTAATTATGTAATTAATTATCAAATGTCATCACAGGTGTTTACAATTGAGTGCTAGAGATCCTTCAAAAATTATTATTCCTGTGACACATGAGCAGTTTGGTGTTTTGCAGAATGGTGTTTTGCTAACTGCACAGCCTGCATTTTGCTAACTGCACAGCCTTGCAAAGTGCCTTGCAAAATATTTCTGGACAAATCACTTACCATTTACCAAGCCATAGATTGCTGAAGTTAAGTGGAGAAACTGCATTATCTCTAAAACCTCTAAATAGCCGAATACCCTTAAAAGGTGTTACAGTGTTTACTGATGGTTCTGGGAAAACAGGAAAGGCTGTTGTAACATGGAAAGAGGAATGTGAGTGGCAAACGTTGGAGGGTTATGAGAATGGATCACCTCAGTTAGAGCTGTGGGCTGTAGTTATGGCTTTCCAATGTTTTCCCCACATTCCTCTAAATGTTGTGACTGACTCTGCCTATGTTGCTGATATCACACAGAGATTAGGTCAAGCACCAATAAAGGAAATTGACAATGCACAACTATTTAACTTACTAAAAACTCTCTGCCATACCATCCAGGCCAGAACTTGCCCATATTACATCTTACACATTAGAAGTCATACAAACTTACCAGGTTTCATTGCAGAGGGCAATGCCCGAGCAGATCAGCTAGCTGGCCCTGCTTGGACAGCACTGCAGCCAGATATGCTGGCACAAGCAAAGGCATCACACGATTTTTTCCAGCAAGGTGTTCGAGCCTTACAGCGGCAATTCCAGCTGTCAAACACAGAGGCTCATAATATAGTTAGCACCTGTGATGACTGCCAAAGCCACACTGCACCACTGCAGATGGGAGTAAACCCTCATGGACTGAGTGCTTTGCAAATCTGGCAAACTGATGTCACACACATCCCTGAATTCGGACATCTAAAATATGTACATTTATCCATTGATACTTTTTCATCAGCAACATGGGTTACAGTACACATAGGAGAAAAAGGTCAGGATGCCATCACACTCTGGTGTTCAGCCTTTGATGTTTTAGGTATCCCCTGTACCATCAAAACAGACAACGGTCTTGCATACATTTCACAGAAAACAAGACATTTCCTACAGCTCTGGGGTGTGTCACACCGCACTGGTATTCCCCCCTTAGAAACAGGACAAGCCATCGTGGAGAGAGCACATGGCACTTTAAAATGTATACTTGAAAAACAAAAGGGAAGAATGTGTGGTGAATCCCCACAGAGCAGAGTAGCTAAAGCTAGCTATACACTAAATCATTTGAGACTATTAGAAAGAAGCCAGCCATTTTAAATCACTTTCTATCACTACAATCATCCAGCTATGACCAGTCGCCCAACCCAAGGTAATGGTGTGAGACCTTATCACCAACAGGTGGGAAGGCCCATGGAATCTCATTACCTGAGGACATGGATATGTCTGTGTTTCCATGGACACCAGAACGCATTGGGTACCTGCCAGATGTGTCCGTCCTGCCTTACGTCCTGCCCAGGACCACAACCAGCATCCTCCTGATGACAGCCCCTCAACAGACATCGTGGAGTATGTGTGGAACTGTGATTGCAAAAACTTGTTCACCTACCTCATGGAAATCTGTGACTCTTGAAGTGACAGTTAATTTTAGGACTTTATTTGTTTACAAATTGTTTTTTTCTGTTTACAAATTGTTTTTCTGTTAGGTTTTTCTGATGGTTCTAAGGGTTAAATGGTTTATTCTTTTCGGATTTAAGTTGTAACTTGTAACTATAAGCAGTTAACCTGTGATATGTTAGGATTGTGATCCTAAAGGATCCTAAAGGATCACAAAGGAAGGATGAAGGATTGTGATCTTGCATGACAGCTCCTGGATGTGAGTGCTGCAGCTCCGGTGATACAGGGGACACTTAGCTGGCTGGGGGAGCTAAGTTTGTCAAATTGGGTGGAAAGCCTCATTCAAATTAGATTTATGCTGTCTGTGTCATCCTGTTTGCAAAGGGCCCTTGCAGAAAGGATAACAGAGAGCACTTTGTATTTTTTAATAAAACAAAAAAGGGGAATTGTCACAGCACAGCTGGTCTGTAGCTGGGCAAATAAATTTGGCCATAAATAAGAAACCCAATTTGGCTAAGCCTAGTTCAATAAACAAGTCCCTGGGTGAGCAATAATAGAATGCATTTGAATCCAAACAGAAACCCCAGCCAACCCCATTCAACCCTGTTCAATCCTAAATGCAGACACATCACTGGCTAAGGATCTGGGTGGTACAGAGATCCCAACCAATCAGCTATCCTAACCCGGGAAATTAAAACCCCTTATAAAAGGGGTGGCCATAATAAACTCAAGTGGTGTTTGTCTCGTGATCTTTAGTGAGTTCGTGTCGTTTGTCTGTCTGAGCGACCTCACATAATGCCTGACAGGTCAGGGGCTGCAGCTGTGTGGTTGGACATGCATGTGCTCAGTTCATCCAGCCTGTCATGCTGCTGGGCCTGGAAAGCTTCTACCCTCATAAATACATAAGCTATGTGAGCATCATAACCGTAAAATTAGTTTTGCCTTGCTCTAGCTCTGCGTGTCTATAAGTACGACTGGTTGTTCTAGTTTTTGCTCTTTTGTCAAAATAGAACAATGAACACCTGGAGTTTCCTTTAATATTGAGATGATTTTGGTTTCTTTTGCAATAGCTGTGACCAGTTGCTCCATCATCCTCCCCTGGGCCTCCAGGGCTCCTGGCATCTGCTTGTCTCTTCAGAGAATTCCTACAGTGTGTGGTGTTTGTATGTGCATGCCTGGGTGTGGGTGGAAGTGTTTTGATTTGCCACACAGATATATTCCCTAAAGCATCTGGCTGGCAGTTTGCAGGACAAAAGTGCATAAGGTAATTAAGAATAATTATTTTTCAAATCTTCACGCTCTGTCTGAGCATGCAGAAATGCAGTTATAAAAGCCAAAGCTGAAATGGAATTGCATCTGCTCAGATGTTACACGTCGGAGATCACCAATTGTTACACGACGATATAGGGGACAGAAGAAGGCCACATATTGACTCCATGATTCAAAAGGCATAAAAGGCATTTATTAATAGAAATCCACACTTCTTATAGACAGCATCATGGACCTAAGACCTGACTGGTCTTTAGGAAACACTTCTCACGCCATTGGTCAAGAAGGGGACAACTCCTTGAAAACATCTTTCACAAACAACAGGTGCAGGGGATAAGATAATAATTGTTTTAATTCTTTCTCTAATTTTCCCAGGCTGAACCTGGAGAAGCTGTTTCCCTCTGTTACCAGAGACTGAAAATATCCACAGTCAGGGATGTCAAAGACAACAAGGAAGATTTCTCTAAGTACCCACATGACAAAAGGCACACACAACTCATTGGTGAATAAGCTGGGGAACCTGATGATGCAGGACATGGAAAAGGTTGATACACTGAATGACTCCTTTGCCTTGGTCTTCACCAGCAAGACCAGGTTTCAGGAATCCCAGGCTCTAGAGATCAGAGGGAGACTGGAGTAAGGATGGTGCATCCTTATTGGAAGAACCAATTCAGGTCAGGGAATAACAGACATACATAAATTCTAGAATCAATTATAGATCAATATGGAATGGTTTGGGTTGGAAGGGACCTTAAAGATTATCTAGTTCCAATCTCCCTGTCCATGAACCTGCTCATGAACCCATGAATGCTGAGGGCTGATGTCATTGTCAGGCCATTCTCAATAATCTTTAAATGATCATGGTGACTGGGAGAGATGCCTGACAACTAAAAGAAAGCAAAAGACTCCTGTCTTTGAAAAGGGTAAGAGGCCCCAGAGAACCACAGGCTGGTCACCTCACCTTGGTCCCTAGGAAGGTGAGGGAGTACCTAAGTTACAAGCAGCCCCAATAAGAGCTATCCTGTATGAAGTAATTTTGTGTTTGTTCTCCAAATTTCTCCCCATGTGCGCACACCCATAGTAAGTTTTATGCCACAGTCATCCTTAGCTTGTATAGCACCTGGAAGATCGTTTCACATGCTGAAACACCTTTGAAGTTTTTTTGAAGTTTTTCGTGGCAGAGTCAGAGGAATGAGGTTGGTTGTTCTCCCCATCTCATCATCACTCCTCTCATCACTGTCTGAGTAACTGTTACCAGGTATCCTAACACAAAACACCACACTGCCATGCAGTATTAGATTTTGATGACTCCTTTTATGAAACTCTGGCTTCAGTAAAATTATCCCTCCTCACAGGATGGGGGAAAGAATTGGAACAGTAAAAGAAGGATCTGGTCTCTGGATGGATGTTTGCAGGACTGACTTCAGGGTTTTTTTTTTTTTTTGCTTGCCATATTAAATACTTTAAAAATTATACACATCAGGGGCTTTGGGCAGAACCAGATAGCACTGGCGAGGGTCTAAAATCTTGTAGACAATTTATTCAGAAAGTTTAACCTGTCTAGGAATGACAAAAGTGTGTCAAGTACTGAAGAGAGAAGAACAGAGACAGCGAGGGTCAGCAGCATCAGGCTGGGCTGGGGGCGGCGACATTTAAACCCTGGGAAGAGCAAAGCGGTGTAGTAGGAATATGCTGGGCCCATAACTCAGAGGTTCATGGATCAAAACTATCCCCTGCTAGGGCACAGTTTCCCCAAGGCTGCCTCACCCAACAATTTTAACCTGCTTACCTCTAGCTCTCTGGACAGCCCTGGCCCTGGCTCTCCTCTTCATCTGCCCCTGCCACCTGGCCCAGCCAACAGGTGGCTGTGGAGTTGTGCAGCAGCAGGCACAGCTTCCCCCACAAGACCCTGCATATTATGGGCACACAGGTCTTCCTCCTATCCCTGCAGACAGCTCAATCCCCAGCTTCCCAGGCACCTCCAGGCCTGTGCAGGGACAAAGGAGGCTCAAGCTGCTCCACATGTGCTCGACGCAAAGACCTTGGGAACTTTCTCTGTCCTCGTCTGTTTGCTGCTGTGACCATTCCTAGGGTGATCCAGGATCAGGGCCAAGCAGGTATTCCCAAGGGACACTGTATTGGCTAGCGGTGGCTGCGGGTAGGGAGTGGAGGAGACACGGGGTGCTCAGCGACATCTCTCCTGGAAAACCTTTAGGGCTTGGCCTGCCCAGGACACAGGTGGTTCCTGCTGCCACCACAACTCTTGAAACCTCTGTGAAGTTTGTGGCACCCCCAGCACCATTGCTGGAGCATGTGAATATTCCAGATGGCATTCCATTCTGCAGAATAGCCATGGCACTGAAGAGGGTGACAGGCCTGGGGACTATGGAGGATTCCCCAGAGAAACAGGACTTGTGTTCTAGAACTGGAGTGGCTCCATTATGAGCACCCAGCAGTATGAGTTTGCCAAGGCCATGTGTCAGAGCCAGAGGAGCACAGGCACATGCCAGGAGCTGGAGCTGGGGTGTGTGCAGGGGGCTAGAAGGAGGGGGCAGCCAATGTGAGAGGTGCAAGCGCAGGAGCCAGGCCAGGCTGTGATGTGGCAGGGTGGGAGGCAGAGCCCATGGGCACTGGAGGAGCAGGAGGCAGCACAGGCTGAGGGTGGCAAGAGTGGAGAACAGCAGTGCTGCGGGAGCCTTGCAGGGCAGTGCTTGGCAGTGCTGCCTTCCAAGCAGGAGAGCAGGGCTCGGCCATTCCTGGCCAAGGCAGACCGGCTTTTCTTCAGCCTGGCTCCACACGGCCTGGCCTCTCCTGCTGCTGAAGAGCACGGCTTCTTCCCTCCGCAAGTTCTTCTCCCACGGAGCAGTTCAGCTGCTGCTCCTTCTCCCCTCAGCCGGGCTCCTGCCCGGGACTCCGGTCACCTCCCAGCCCAGCCTTTTTCATGCTTATACACTCATGGCTCTCCTCTGCTGCTGCTTCACTTGTGCAGTGTTCTCTGACGAACCACACAGCAGCTGAGGTGCAGACCACCCACTCCAAATGGCTCAGGCACAGGACACTGCTCTGGGACTGTTGGCTCCTATGTCGGATGCAGCCAAAAATGGAGACTGGGCTACACGCTCTGGGCAGCTGTTTCCAGGTTGGCCCATTCCCACAGTAACAGCAGGTGACTCTGTGTGGCATTGCTTGTATGCCCACCCCTGTCCACTACTCCTTTCTTGCTCCTTTCCTCTGCAGCTTCTTTTCCTCTTTTCCCTGCCAATTTCTTTCCATTGCTCTGCAATCAGTTCCAGGAGCTCTACCAACACTGGGCAGTGCCCCTTCATTGGGGTTCCATTTGTTGCCATGGGAGAGGGAAGGATTTTCCTTGGCAGAGCAGGTGGTAGCTGAGGGAGGAGGAGAACAAACGACCAGGGCTCTCCAGAGTTGCTGCACAAAGGCTTTAATGAGAAGGAGCAAAAGCAGCGGCACAGAACAGAGAGCAGGGAACACGTGTGTGGGGCCAGGGAGGGAAAGAGATCGGCCCCTTGGCCAAGGAGAACGGGGATGATCCGCCGGCTTCAGCAGATCTGACCACAGCGGGACAAAGGCAGGCACAGGCCGGACCCCCCCAGGCCAAGGGAGCTCCCAGAAGAGATGGGAACCCCCGCGGTGCTGAGGGAGCTGCCCACAGCAGCTGACAGAGAGGATCCCACGGCTGTGCTCTGAGGGAAAGAGGTGAGGATGGGGCCCGGCATGGTCACCACCACCGGCGAGGGCTCGATGTACACCGTGGAGTCAGCGCAGCGGGCGTAGCAGGGCTCACTGCAGCTGCTTGCAAGGGGGGTTGGGCCACAGGGGCCGCAGGGCCGTGGGGGACAGGGTCTGCAGCAAGACATCTCTCGGTGCAGGAGGCAAAGCTGCAACACAGAGCAGGGAGCCCCAACCAGCCTCAGGATCAGTCTGTCTCTCTGTCCCTCAGCTCTCTCCAGGGACACATTTGGTCTTCCAAACACACTCTGTGCCTACAGCTCCCACCACCCTCCTGGTGCCCTCCGAGTGGCACAGCACGGGAAGGCCACCCCACTTCAGCAATAGAACCCAGCCCAGTGGCTTTATGGTCCCTGTGGAAAGACTGGTCACAGCCCATCTCCAGAACAGACATGGCTGTGTTACAGATGTCCGGGCATGCACTGGGACATTTTGTTACACCACGGCAGGTGCAAATTCTGCTCAGCACATCCCCCTGGGGCTGAGCCCCATTGATCCCCTTCTGCTGGAACAAAGCCCCCTCTTCCCACCTGTCCCCAGCCACCAGCATGGAAAGGCTGACGGCCCTCCAACAGTTCTGTGTCAGGGCCAAGCTGAGGCAGCCCAAGGATCAAGCCGGGCAGCCTCCATGACAGCAGTTCAGCCCACAGGGAGGGATGGAGCGGACTCAGGCTTACCTCGTTCCTCGAGGAAAGGGAGGCCAGAGACGAGGATGCAGAGCCTGGAGCAGCACAGCCTTTTATGCTGGGTCCCAGAGCCCTGTGGGGCCACAAACATTCCTTGTTTGTGAAACATCCAAACTCCTGGGAGTGGCCACTTGTGAGGCCTCGATGCTGATGAGGTCCCTGCCTCTTTCATCTCAGGCATTTTTCACCAGTTTCCCATGACCCAACATGGAAATTATCCATGCGTGCCGCGGCTTCCGAAGGCCACTTGACTTGGAGGTCCCAAGCCAGTGTATAAGATGAGTTGAAATGAATTTGTAGAGTGTCTACACCTTCATTTGTTCTTGATAGTTAATTTGGCTCCAGTTACTGTCAAATTGAGCCCTGAAGAGACACCTCAGGTCAGCTCTCAGGAGCTTTCAATGCAGGCACTCAGGTTAATCCTGAGAGTAATTTTTTCCATGGGTCATCACAGACGGACAGAAGACTGGGGGCCAGTTGAGGCAGAAATTCAACACTGCACAACCCCATAGTGGGGAAGAGACCCAACCCTGCAGGGAGGTGGCAAAGCTCAGTGGCAAGCAAAGTCCATGTTCAGCTGGAAGGATGTTCCCTGCAGGCCGGAATGACAGCCATGGGGAACTAGCTTACAGTCCACAGGATGTACC